>JABUQX010019730.1:7500-17188 GCA_015478945.1 Trachelipus rathkii
GATATTTCTAGGAGAAATATTTGAAATTATTAATAATATTAAATTATAAATTTTATGATATTTTATGCTAAATTAATTTACGTGTAATCAAGAAAGAATGAGAAAGTATAAAAGAGCAACATTTTTGTATGAATGGTTTTGGTTTTTGATTTTAGAGTTTGATTGTGAACAAATCTGCAGAATAAAGATTAAATCTGATGAAGAAAAACAGTTTGTGAAAGACCTTACATCTGCTTCTTACAATCTATCTTCTAGGTACATATCGATAATAAAGGGATCTTAACGTTCACACTCTTTTATGTGTGACATCTTATTTACACCATCAAAAAAAACTAGAGAACTTCGTTCAAGCATTTGATCCACTCTCCCGCGAGCACAACTAATGAACAAGAGGTTCAGTAAAGAACTCAGGAAGTGTCACAAAAGGCCAGGCCATCACCCTGACATAATATTGGTGTATAAAGGATTGATCATATATATATCAGCATATATATATATATATATATATATATATATATATATATATATATATAATATATATATATATATATATATATATATATATATATATATATATATATATATATATATATATATATATATATATATAAAAAAAGCTATATATTTATTTAATTAAAGAAGCTAAAAGACAAAAAGAAAAACTAAAGTCGACTCTTAAAGGAAAATATATTTTCTTAAAAATGAATGCTTGCACCCGTCAGAGAACAAATTATTTTGCTATAAACATTCAGTTTTTGAGTGATGAACACAAAATTATGGTGAGAACTTTGTCAGTAACAGATACAAGGGCGCAACATGACAGTAGTTTTATTTGTGGTCTTGTTGAGGAGGTTATTAAGGATTATGAAATTGAGAAAAAACAAATCCTAGCTATAGTCACTGATAATGCCTCAAACATGATAAAAGCTCTGGAAAAATTAAATGAATCCATGGAAATGGAAAATATTGAAGAGGAGAGTGAAGAAAATAGTGAGTTAGATACGATTTGTGAAACAGGTGTAACTGAAGTGACTGATTTCTCAAATATCACGCATATGCGATGTACAGTGCATACATTGCAGTTGACCATTAATGACGGCTTAAAAGAAAAACATGTTGCAAATTTAGTGTCAAGAGTGCGGAATATTGCCATTGCTGCAAGAACACCAAAAGTGGATAGTGTGCTTCAGCGTCGAGCAGGTAAGGGTGCCATAAAAGATCAAGTCACAAGATGGTCTAGCACTTATCTCATGATTGAAAGACTCTTGGAGTTAAAACCAGTTCTGGAAGATATGGAAAATCCTAACGTAACAATGACAGAACATCAGTGGGAGGATGTAGCTCGACTTGAATCAATACTCAAACATCCTCATATTGTAACAAAAAGGTTGCAAGAAACCTCACTTTCTCCAGGATCATTTTTCAAAGAATGGATAAATCTTACAAATAAATTAAGACATATAGGAGGAATGTTGGCAGACAGCATAAGAAACTCAATGGAAAATAGAGAAAAGATTATCATGGATAATGATATACTACTGGCTGCCATTTTTATTGATCCTAAATACCAGATTCTTTTAGATGAAAGCCAAATACAGAAGGGAAAAACATATTTATGTGAATTAGTCATCCGCATGAAAGGAATTGATGAAATTTCTGATACTGTTCAAGCTGAAGAATCATCTACCTCTCCAGAACTGGGAAGTGAAGATAGTGATTTTGAAAGACAGTATGACATAAAAGAAAAAAATTAAACATCATCATGTAGATACATTTGTAGACTCTACTCAAGATGAAGATAACCCTCCAAATAGGTTTGCAAACCTCAGAACTGAAATTTTTGATGCCATATAGAAGGGTGAAAAAATTGATAGAACATCTAAAATATCTGTCCAAGAAGCAATACATATGTATCCTGAAGTTCTTCAACATACGGCTCGAATACAGACAGTATTACCAACAATGCAGTTCATCGTTGAGAGATTGTTTTCCGCCCTTCGATTCATTAAATCTGACCTTCGTTCATCTATGAAAGAGGACTTGATAGATGCCATTTTATTTCTAAGAACAAATTTAGCATAGAAAATTTAAGTTAGTTTCATAATTTATCTGCATTAAATTCATGTCAAAAATTAATTGTTCAAATGTAATTTTGTAATCAGTTTATATATACTTTAAAGAAAAAAAAAAAATATTGCTACTGCCTTTTAATTACACACAATTAATAAAATAGCCTGATGAATCCTATGGTAGGGATGAAATAGAAAATATATATATATATATATATATATATATATATATATATATATATATATAACGTATATATATATATATATATATATATATATATATATATATATATATATATATATATATATATATATATATATATATATATATATATATATATATATATATATATATATATATATTAAAATATGGTATTATTCTATATTTGAATCAGTGTATATAATTTTAAGTTAAGTTAGGTTTTTTAAGAAAATTTTTTAGTGGCAAGCTTCTGGCATAATTCCAGAAGCTTGCCACAAAAGAATTTTCTTAAAAAACTTAACTTTTCTGAACTTAGAAATTTTTTTGAGCTTAGAAAATTTTTTCAGAAAATATACACTGATTCAAATATAGAATAATACCTAAATATAAACAGCCTGAGTTATAGTTGAACTGTTAAAATTGGAGGAGTCAGTACCTGTGTTGGCTAAGGAAAAATACCGACTCCGGAGTCTATATTTTGTCACTCCCCAGCCTGAATATATATATATATATATATATAATATATAAAAATGTATCTATATATATATAATATATATATATATATATATATATATATATATATATATATATATATATATATATATATATATATATATATATATATATATATATATATATATATATGGTGTTTTTCTATATTTGAATCAGTTCATATTTTCTGAAAAAATTTTCTAAGTTCAAGACAGGGGAACAGAGCCGCCGGTTGCCTTGTGTTGTTGGCGCACAGAGATAATTTTCTTTTGTTATATTAGGGTTTAGTTGTTATATCATGTTGTTGTTATTATGTTGGTTGTCGAGAGTTATGATAAGTTGTGAATTATTTACTACTAATTTATCTTTTGTGTTTTAATGAATATAATGGTGACGGAAATAAATTATTATCATTTATACAATATTTGAATCAGTTCATATTTTCTGAAAAAAATTTCTAAGTTCAAGACAGGGGAACAGAGTCAGCCGGCTGCCTTGTGTTGTTGGCGCAGTAAAGATAATTTTCTATTTGTTATATTAGGGTTTAGTTGTTATATCATGTTGTTGTTATTATGTTGGTTGTCGAGAGTTATGATAAGTTGTGAATTATTTACTACTAATTTATCTTTTGTGTTTTAATGAATATAATGGTGACGGAAATAAATTATTATCATTTATACAATATCACAAGTTAGTATTAAAAAAACATTGTATTCGCTATACAATATTGCGTTAAGTTGAAAATTTAACTTTGCATATAAATCTTTTTTATCTTTGAAAGAGTAAAAAAATTTAAAAATATATATATATATATATATATATATATATATATATATATATATATATATATATATATATATATATATATATATATATATATATATATATATATATATATATATATATATATATATATATATATATATCTATATATATATATATATATATATATATATATATATATATATATAAATATATATATATATATATATATATGGTAAGATATATATAGCATAGAGAAAGATATAGTATATATATATATATATAGCTATATACCTATATATATATATATATATATATATATATTATATATATATATATATATATATATATATATATATAATATATATATATGGTTAAGAAGTATATACAGGAGTATATCAAAGTGATGGGCAAATTGAGCCTGAACCGGATCTCAAACCATTATATAGATATGCCTGAACTGAATTTGCCCATCAATGATATATAAGTGAGAGTTAGACATATCTCTTGATATAATAAAAATATATATATATATATATATATATATATATATATATATATATATATATATATATAATTATATTTTCTATTATTCTTTTTTGTATTTATTTGATTATTTATTAAACTTAAATATTAGTAATTTTGTACTTAAAAAAGTATTATCTAGGTTACGTTAGATTTTGTGCAACCACGATCCATTTCGTTTAGGTTGAAGTTTCTTTCCAACCACGATCCATCTAGGTTAGGTTGAACTTTCTTTGCAACCACGATCCATCTAGGTTAGGTTGACTTTTTTGCAACCACGATCCATCCCGGTTAGGTCGAACTTTACGGCTTTTAAGTCAAGGTTAGGATAAGTCTGGTCAGGTAGACACCGATTTACTATATATATATTTATTAAGTTATACAGTTATGCTATATATCGAGTGTATATAAATGTAAACATATACACATATATAATATATATATATATATATATATATATATATATATATATATATATATATATATATATATCACGTCGTGTTCGTTCATACATTTGTTCAGCCAAGCCGAGCGGCTGGCTTGACTGGCATGGCTCATGGCTTACAAAGCCATCACCCAAGCCAGTCAAGCCAGCCACTCAGGTTGGCTGAACGAACACCGATTCAAATATAGAACTTTCCCATATATATATATATATATATATATATATATATATATATATATATATATATATATATATATATATATATATATATATATATATATATATTATGATGGACGATTATGAAATTTTTGCCAATGACGATGACGATGACGATGACGATTAGAGCAAATTTTGACGTATGACGATGACGATTAATTGAAAACTATTTTAAAAATTTCTTTCTCTCTCTCTCTCTTCTCTCTCTATATATATATATATATATAGAAGATATATATATATATATATATATATATATATATATATATATATATATATATATACAGGGTGTATCATTAATATTGCAAAAAAAATCAGCATGATATTCCTTGCTTAAATATAAGATAATATGTGTCAATAAACATTTCACCAAAAACGCCTCGTTTTCCAAGATACAAGGTGATGAAACCTATTTAAACATTAAATTACAATAAACAGTAAACTAAATTTGAAAGGTAATTAACAAATTCATTCAATTTATTTAATTATAAGAATACATACATTACTGCACAGAAGAAAATATACAAGAGAAATAGTAATAAGCAATGGTGCACAAATGTTGAAAATGAGCACCCCCAGCGGCAATACAAGCCTCTATTCTGCAACGCATTGATTGGCGGACACGTTCAAATATACCGTGTGTGTGCCGAATTGTGTCAAGATGCGATTATGCGAGCCCTTAATTCTTCCGGACTTTCAACTGTTGCTGTATAAACCAAATGTTTCAGGTGACCCCACAAGAAGAAATCCAATGCATTTAGGTCTGGAGACCGCGGAGGCCAAGGTTTTGTACCTCCTCGACCTATCCAACGGCGTGGATATACAGTGTTCAAATAGTTACGAGCAACTAAACTGAAATGGGCTGGAGCGCCGTCGTGCATGAAATACATTTTTGATCTTAATTGTAAAGGGATGTCTTCCAGTTGTGTAGGCAAGTCATGTTCAAGAAATTGGTGATAAACGTCTCCAGTAAGCCTCGATGGTAAAAAGAATGGACCTATCAAATGGTCGCCAACAATTCTGACCCATACATTCAATGAAAACTAGTGTTGATGGCGGCTTTCAACTATTGCATGTGGGTTCCCATTATCAGCCCATATGTGATTGTTGTGGAAGTTTGATATGGCGTCTCTGGAAAAATTTGCCCATCGGTGAACAATATTTCTGCTAAATGGTGGAGATTGTCTGCAATTTTCTGTTGCATCCATCGAAACAAAAGCTACTTTTGCAGGAAAATCTGTTGGTACAAGTCCCTCGTTAGATGTGATAAGGGTACAGAAGTTGATTTTTCAATACCCTGAAAACTGCCGAATGAACTTACATGTAGTGTTGCAGCAATCTTTCTGGTACTTGCTGTAGGACTGTCCTCAAGTTCTTGGAGAACCTGTTCTTCGGCATCTGGAGATGATACTGTGCGAGGTCTCCTGGGCTTCCATTAGTAAGCTTTAAAACTTCCTGCTTCGAAAAACGCGTTGATGGAGACGCGTAAAACATAGTATGAAGCGCGTGATGCACACGATTTTCTTTAGGGTACATTTCTTCATAGAGACGCATATCTGCTAATGAATTACCCTTTCGTACGACCGTAAACAAAATGTATATCGCACATTTCACTATTTGTATTGAAATTCATTTTGAAAATATGATAACACTTGAACGCAGAACTTGACGCAACACGGACTAGTATATGTATAATGTGAAGCGAGATACGGAACTAGTAAATAATATGGTTCAGAATCCTTCCTACGGTGTATTTGGGCTTATTATTAAAGGTTGAGATGTGGTACGGGACGGGCAATGGAATATATCAGATATGTCCCACATAAGTTTCATCACCTTATATCTTGAAAACGAGGCGTTTTCGGTGAAATGTTTATTGACACATATTATCTTATATTTATGCAAGGAATATCATACTAAATTTTTCGCAATATTAACGATACACCCTGTATATATAACCGGTATATATATATATATATATATATATATATATTTATATAAATATATATATATATATATATATATATATATATATATATATATATATATATATATATATATATATATATATATATATATATATATATATATATATATATATATATATAAGGCTGTATACAGAAGGGTCAGGGGGTTCAACCTCCCGAAATTATTTTAGCGATCAAAATTTTGATTCCTTAAGTCTCAATAATAATAATAATAATAATAATAATAATAATAATAATAATAATAATAATAATAATAATAATAATAATAATAGTTAATCAATGAAAATGAAAAGTATTTATTAATGGAAATGAGGAGACATGTTTGTGGTCCGTAACGATTTCTTAGGTCAAGTGGCTGTTCCTCATACATGTATAAAATATTTAGACCAGGGACTTAAATGTAAGGTTTCCAAGTTTGCAGATGATAGCAAATTGGCTACCTCAATAAGGAATAATGATGGATGTAAAGATTTAAAAGATAAGGAGGAGCTGTAATCGTTGATGGGATGAGTACTGGTTCATTCCTTCTTCAGCTAAATTTTTTTTTCCTCTCATTCATTCCTTCTAAAAACTAAATCTTTCTTTCCCCATAATCCATGGTTGTTCGTGGTTATTCGCCGGCCATACAGGCTAGAGACAGTGCCTATCGGGTGTGGAAAAATTCTCGTTCTCCTATCACTCTCGCTAATTTTCTTCATTCAGCTAGAAATCGTTGCAGGGATACTCTTCTGACGAGCAAAGCTGGCTTTCATCAAAGGAAAGTGCGCTAACCTCCTTGGTTCTCCTACTGACAAATCTTTCATCTCTAGCAACTTCTGTAAATCTGCCTTTTCTCCTCTTATTCGATCTGATCATTGTGTTGCTAATTCTCCAACTGAAAGGCTAATCTCTTCGGCCTCCTCTTTTATCAATTATATTCTCTATGTCTCAATACTCAGCACTTTCCTCTCCCTCAGTGTTAGCCTCTACATGTCCAACCTATCTGAAAAAGTAGCCATTTGATCCCCTCCTGCTAACTACCACCCCAGTAGCGCCTTCACTTGTATTCTATCTAAGATTTTAAACCCTCTCAACTCACTTCTTAGATCATCTGATCATTCTCTTCTTTCAGATCGCCAGTACGGCTCTCGTTGCACTGAAGTCTACTGGCGATATACATTCCTATCTAACCGATTTATGGTTTTTCGCTCTTGGGAACTACGGGGAGACTTGGTGGCGCTTGACATATATCCAAAGCATTTGACCGAGTATGGCACGCTAATACTGCTCTCCGCTAAGCTCCTCCTTCTTCTCTTTGCTTACTTTTATCTAGCTTTCTTTCAAATCACCAATATCGGCTGCTGTTGATAGGCGACTTCTTTTTTCTGTCAATAGTGGCGTTCCTCAGGTTCTGTCTTATTCTACTTTATTCCTACTTTTTTTCATTAATGATCTTTCTCACCCGCACTCCCAACTCACAACTCATATTCCGATGACTCACCCTCTCATTCTAACCCATACTGATCCCAATCTGACTTGATTTGTGAATTGCCTACTGGTCTTCACAGATTATCTGCTGATGATAGAAATGCTTAACTTATAGAACTAATTTAAACCCACCATAAACCTCCGCATAACCCAATTCCAACTGACTGTTCCATCCACCCATTGACTAACAAACATCTTGGTCCAACATTTGAATTGAAAATGTCTTGGAAACTCGCATCACACCGTTGCTAGGTGGGCCTCAAAGAACTGGAAGTTCTTAAACTGTGAGACTTTCCTCCTTTTTCTCAGTTGCACAAATGTCTCATCCGCCCATGTATGGAGGACTGCTCTCATATCTGGGGGCCCAATCATCTTCTTCTTTTGACCTCTATCTTTGCGAGGCGATGTTGGTGCTTTATCTCTATCCTAGAGCGTAACGGCAAGTGCTCGAGGGAACTTATCACTGGCATACCACCACCTTTACGACGCTTTCGTAGCACAATAGGCTGTATCTGCGCACGAGTATTGTATTGACATTGGTAACTCCAGGCTAGTTTGCTGTGGTGCTATCTTCTTTCCCACCACCTCTGTTTTGTGGAATTCTCTTCCATTTTCTGTATTTCCTACTGAATTTAATCTCCTCACTTTAAAGCCTGTGTCTGTGCTCATATGCGACTTTGCGCTAGAGGGTGAACTTTTGAGAGAACTACTACACTCCTCCTTGAATAGGGCTCTGCCTCCCTGAGTGGTGGTGACAACTTAAAAAAATCATTAAATGGGCAGATATGCATGAACTGAATCTCCTATTCCCCCCTCCAAAACATCATTCAGATTATCCCAGAAAATCGTACTCTTTTTCAACATTACCCTCAGATGGATCATATGTCGCAACCACAGAAATTTTGACCTTTTCAAAACAAATTTAACCTTTAGACTCTAGTACTCACACACACAAAATCTACCATAGCTCTACCACAACTCACTCCATCAGAATTACAAATCCTTCTATCCCCCTCATTCCTTTCCACAGCAACACAATCACATTTCACACCAAACCACTCATTTTCACCGTTTTCCTTCATCTTTGTTCAGTCACAGCGAGCAAATCAAATTTGCCCTTTCTAAATACATCCATCACCCTCCTCATCTCCTCAACATTTATTCCTCTGACATTTCATATACAGATACGTATTCATACATTTTCGCCGAAGGATAGAAGGGCTCTTACTCACGACCCTCTCCGAGGCATGCATTAGCATTCCCAGGCAAAGATAAGTGGTAGTAGGCAGCCAACTCCAACTACCACCGTCTCCTTGTTGCCTTCTACTTAATACGCAGGACATACGATATAAGTACTTTTTTCTCCCTAGCATGTATGGATATAAGGGATAGGGATGTCTGTAAGATGTTGTCTAGAAGAGGGTGTGGATATAAGCATGTGTATATGATATGTTGTCTGGAGGATGAGTGTGTGATAAGAACCCATAACAGAAAGGCGAACCATTAGGCACTGGTGAAAGTA
>JABUQX010019731.1:0-30482 GCA_015478945.1 Trachelipus rathkii
ATGTATATATATATATATATATTAGAATTGTAGCAGTGGTGATTTTCACTATCCGCGGATGCGAATAGTAAAAATCACTATCCGCGGATTGCGGATGCGGATGCAGATAGTGATAGTTTTTTGAGTTTTAGCCACAGGTACTTCCTTAATATATATATATATATATATATATATATATATATATATATATATATATATATATATATATATATATATATATATATATATATATATATTTATATATATCTTTATTCTCCTATTACCTAGACTGCGAGATATGGACCCAACTCTTGCACCCCACAAACCTCTTTCCGCTTCCACCCACATTTGGAAAAAGGTTATATATGTAATAATACTTGAAAATAACAATTCTCAAATTATGCTTCAAAACTAAAGCTTCTTAACACTTTCAAGGGAGAGTTTGCTTCTTTTTTCTTCGTAAATGAGATCCCACTGGCTACACTTGTTGAAGGGCATGCTAAGTTTTCCTGGCAAGTTCTGCAAGATGTGGAAAACTTTTACAATTATGATGCCATCAAACCAATGGATCTTTATCCGATTCCAAGCGTTTTCGCTTTTGATATTCTTCGATCAATGATAGTGTCTTTTTATACCTCTGAACAAGACTCTTCATCGCTGCTAGAAGCCAAAAGAACGTTCATGGATTCAGCAATAGTTTCGTTAACAGATTTTATTTGTGTGTCTGTTTCTGCAATCTTTTGCTTTTTATTGGCTCGTGATATTTCTGCCTTTAGCAAGATTTCATCACATAGGAATCCTAACTAAATTTTAACCCTCTGTGAAAGTAGTAATTCAAGAGATTTAGTTTTGTATCTAGGATCCAGAAAAGTAGCAATTGTACATGCGTAATCGTGTTGCAGAATTTGAAATCTATTATCTATCTCCAGCATGAGCGTTTCTGTCATCTTTGAAAGTCCCTTACTTTTAATAGCAGTATCTAGCACAGCTTTCAGCGTTGCAACTAGAGGAATCCTGTCTGACAAGCAAGAATTTTCTGAGTTAATAGTCTTAGTTACCTCTTCAAACGGTTTAAGAAGAGTAATACAATTAACTAAAATCGCATTATCATCACATGTCGAGCCTTCACCTTTGTGTTGTTCGAAGCGTAAGAGCAGACAGCTTTATTTATTTCTCCCATCTTTTTAAGCATGTATAAACTACTTATTCCAACGAGTCTGAACATCTTGCGTTACAGAAAGTTGGGGAGATTTAGTCTCATATTCATAAATGAATACTATCTGCATCCGCAAAAAATTCATGCGGATGCGAATGCGGTTGCGGATAGAGAAAAATGATGCGGATGCGGATGCGGATATCAGCTACACCTCTTATATATATATATATATATATATATATATATTATTATATATAACTAATAAATAAGGTATATGTAATATATATATATATATAATAATAATAACAATATAATAATAACAATATATATATTAATATATATATATATATATATGTATATATGTAATAACAATAATAATATATATATCTTAATAATATATAATAATATATATATATATATATATATATAATATATATATATATATATATATATATAATATATATATATATATAATCTATAACATATATATATATATATATATATATATATATATATATATATATATATATATATATAATATATATATATATATATATATATATATATATATAAATTCATGCGGATGCAAATGCGGTTGCGGATAAAGAAAAATGATGCGAATATCCGCATATGCGGATACGGATGCGGATATCCGCTACACCTCTAATATATATATATATATATATATATATATATATATATATATATATATATATCTATATATATATATATATATATATATAATATATATATATAATATATATATATATATATATATATATATATATATATATATATATATATATATATATATATATAATGAGAAGAAAGTAGCAATCCTGAAGCGATGAGATTACCCACCATTGGGCATATATGGAGTCTTAGAGTACATCCCATGGCACTCCAGTGCTCAATGGTTCTCCCCTTTTGACCTCATATCTATCCACATTCTTCTTACATTGAAGTAAGCTCTACCTTATCACACACCATAAAATACAATTATAGACAACACTTACTTCTTAAAAAGAAAATAAAAAATGTTATAAAATGGGATCCACGCGATTAGTTGGAGAAGCCTATAGGGGTAGCTCCTCATCTCCATTAAAGGCCATTGACGGCCTCCGGTGATGGAGTTGGTGCCATCACGGAATTGCCGGCCTGTTTTGATGTAAGGTCCTTTTTCTTCAATTTCTGCAACCTTCTCGGTTTAAAATCTAATTTTTATTTTCTTGAACATCACCTCTCCTCCTCTAAACCTTATCTCTGGCATGGAGGGGTGCACCTCATGATCTTTACCTTCAACTAAACCTAGATAACCTTGGTTTAACTCTGCTTGTTCTCGTGCTGCTAACCACAGGGACGCTACCTTTAAGAATTACTGTCATTTTCAAATTCCAGAAACCGGTGCACCTTATATTCCATCCCAAAATCGTGAAAAAACATATTCTCCATAACACTAAAAAAATATTTTCTCCTTTTCCTCATGTTCTTTCTGACATTTTTCAAAAAATGTTAATTCTTAGCTTTGCTTCTTCCTCTTGCCCTTCTTTATTATTTTCCGTCAGCATAGCTGCCGTTTAATCTTCAACTAAAGCTGAACTCTTTGCTCGAACTTTTGCTTCTATTTCCACTTCAGACGATTCAAGTGCTATTCCTTCTTCTCCACCTCCCTCCAACATATTTATGCCAATATTGTAATTTCTTCAAAATGTGTTATTTCTGCTTTTTCAGAGCTTAACAATAAGAAGGCGTACGGTTCTGATGGTATTCCTCTTATAGTTCTCTAAACTTGTGCTTTTAAGCTTGCATTCTGCCTTGTTAAATTATTCCGTCTCTACCTTTCTACTTTGGCCTTCCCTTCTTGCTGGAAAGGGGCTCCTATACAAAAAGAAGGAAACCAATCTCAACCCTCCGACCATCGCCAAATCTCACTAGCTTCTGCTCTCTATATAGTTTTCGAATCTATCCTAGCGAGAAGATTTGAAGACATCTCAATTCTTGTAATCTTATCTCTGATTTCTAGTACGGCTTTCGTAAGAAGCGCTCTACTGGCGATCTTATTTCTAGTTTTTCTGTTTCTTGATTCTCTTTTCTTCGGTATTTTGGTGAATGCCACCGCTCATCCTTCAAATCTATAAATAGTGGTGCAACTCATAGTTTTGTTTTATCCCTAACTCTTTCTGCTTTTCATAAAAGACCTCCCTCTATTACTTCATCACATATCTACTCCTATGCCGACGACTTCACCCTTCATTACTCCCCTCATTTTGATAGACGTCCTTTTCAATAATTAGCTCACACTAGGAGGGCACCCTCGAATCAACTAGCAACTGATCTTTCTCGAATTTCTTTGGGGCATTGAGATCAAGGCTGTTTTCAATTACTCAAAAACTCAGTTCCTCCATCTTTCCACTGCACATAATCTTTCACACATCTATAACATCTTCTTTGAAAACACATAACTCAAACCTTCGTCTGTCTTTAATATTCTTGGTGTTTATTTTTCTCGTGACCTTAATTGGAATGTTCCTATTACTCCTCTTTTTAAACAAGCTTCTAAAGGGTTGGGTGTTCTAAGGCGCATTCAGAATTTCTTGACGCCACCTCAGTTGTTTGTTCTTTTTAGGGGTGTCGTTCGCTCCTGTACAGAGTATGCCTCACGCATCTGGAGTGATTCCACTCACACTCCTCTTCTTCAAATGGTTGAGTCTAAAGCTTTTCGTCTTATCAATCGAATTGTTGCGTCACTCTTTATTTCATCGCTATTATAGCGGACACTGCTCTTCTGAACTCTTCAATCACATACCTCCTCCATTGAGAAGGGTTCTTGTGACACACCTTTCTGCACAGTCTCATTTTCTCTATGTACTCTCTGACCTCAGACTTAACAGCTATCCTCAATCTTATATGTATTCCACTGGTAAAGTCTAGAACACACTCCCGGTGTCTATTTTCCAAAATACCTTATAAACATTTTTGCATGCAGTATTAACACTGAACGATATCTTTAATTTTGTAAATCACAAGAAAAACTAAAATTGTTGTAACTTAACTTTTCCAGCGACTATTTTTTTCTTGAGGAAAGGTGTAAAGAAAAACACACACACACACACACACACATATATATATATATATATATATATATATATATATATATATATATATATATATATATATATATATATATATATATATATATATATATATATATATATATATATATTATATATAAATTTATATATGCTAATTTTCTATTTATTTACATATATATATATCAGATATTCGCTATATTTTTTAAATATTCACATTATTTCCATTTGCAATATTAAAAATACTATACATTATTGCATTCGCACTCGGAAACTTGGAATGCGATTAGAAAATGTTCTGATGGGACTTGTTAGAAAATTTAACAACTTTTGTGAATAATTGATTAGAATGAGTTGATTAGTGCCGTTTTAAGGTAATGACACTAACTTGAGTCACAATCGAAATCTAGCAATATTAATATTGATACGCTCGTATTTGTTAGTATATTCTCTTGAAATCAACTGTTGAAGCAATTCCGCAATGGAATCCTTATCCAGTGTGATTTGGGATTACTTCGATATTGTTTCCCATGACAATGCGAACCGTACACTTTGTAATCGTAATTATTCTCGAAAAGGATGAATGACATCCGGGTTAAGAACTATCTAAGTGGAAAACACAAGGAAAATGTAGAAAGGAAAATGAGTAAAAGGGTAAAGGATCCCAATTCCAGCTTTAAGAACGAAGCAGATTACTGTGAAACTAAAATAAAATACAAATATAAGGGACAATGAAACAAAAAATCATAAAGGATTGATATAGTAAATTTACATAAATTATAGTAATAGATGATCTTCTGTTTCATTACGTTGAAATTCTTGGTTTTGTACGGCTAACGAAAGTATCGGTCTCTTTCAGCACACTACTCAAAGGAAATACTACAGAGATATTATTTGAAAGAAAATGTATGATAGAGTTAGAACTAAAGTTTCAGAATTAATAACCTCTATCAAATAATCATCTAAGTTAGCTTTCTCCACCAACGAATGGTTAGTTTCTGAATCAGGAGTTTCTTTGTTTCCTCTGAGTAGTCATGCCGTTGACAATTATTTTGGAAGCCAAATTTTGTGTCGTGCTCTGAACCTCTCACTGAACGTCATACAGGTGAATATCTGAGTGACATATTTAATGGAATGTTGGCTAAATGGAACCTATCTCCAGATGATGTTCACTGTGTCATGAGAGAGGCTGATGCCAATATAGAGAAAATTGTTTCTTTCTTAAGTGAACAACGCCAACTCCATTGGGGTTAAACATTAGAAATGCTGTGATATCCCAAACAAGAGTCAACGAAGTTCTCTCAAAATATAGGTCAATTGCGGCACACTTTAATCATTCGACCACAGCTCAGTAAGAACTAAATAAAATACAGGCCAGAATTAAAGTTTGCTACCTTTCAGTAATACATGACGTTTCTCTGAATTTATGTTATGGTTGCAAGAACTTAATGAATCTTTCTCCCAGTACGGCCGCTCTGATGATAAAATAAAAGTCTTCCCATCTCAAGACAATTCTATTCTAACTAATTGTATCATTGTACTCCAATCATTTAAAGATATCATTATGATAATCAGCAAGCACTTGTCATTCTCTCTCCTAATAACTCTGAAGAGAGTATTAATATCCTCAGACAATGACAGTCAAGAAATAAAAATGATGAGAAAGACGATATTGAGATCTTTCCTTTAAATTTATGGTTTGGTTGCATTTGTTTTTGTACCATTTTTTTAGTCAATGTACAGGACCCACCACGGTTCGCAAAGAATCAGCCACACTGGGTTAAATAATTAATCAACTCAATGGTTGGGTCCTGGCATATACATATTTTAAATGTCATGGAAAATTTGAATGAATATTCAGTCAAAAATAAATAAAAACTAAATAAAATTATATCCTAACACTATAAATAGTCCTAATATTACATAACAAAATCATATGTTGTAAAGAATATTCACTTCTTGGAGATACAAAAAAATAGTTACTGCCAAAGTGGGAAGATTCAGATAAGATATAGGATAATCTTTTAGAAGGTATTACGGATCAAAAAGTAGGAAAATGACGACAGCGAATGGGGTCCAGTTGGGAATAGTTAATGAAGATATAACGAACAGATTGCGGGCAATGGCGACGGCAAAATTTGCCGATGGTAGGAGAGTCTTGTGACATATAGTGACTGAGTGATATTGGTGTGGCCAATATGGAGGCGTGCAAATATCACCTCGTGTAAGCGCTTTCGTCAGTCGGAGGAAGACAACTCACCAATGCTCGGCTTTATATTTCCTTTAGCTAACCTTGTCCGAGAGCAGGATAGCAATCAGTTGATAGGAGGGGGCCTTGTCGAATGGCATCCAGTAGGTACCTGGAACAGCTCCTAAAAGAAGAGGATGTCATTTTGGCCTCTCTATCAGCGATTTCATTGCCAGTTACCATGAGAGGGGGTCCAACATAGAAGGATTTGTTTCTTACGGGAGTGGAGCAGCCGAATAAATTGTTGTGCAGCGGATACCATTGTTTTTTTAGAATAAGGGTTTTAAGCACTTGGAGCGCGCTGAGCGAATCTGAATAAATAACATAAGAGTGGTCTTGGTTAAGGAATAGAATTCGAGAGAGGGCAACCATTACAGCAATTAATTCTGCCATAAAAACTGAAGCATGAGGGGGGAGGGTATGGGAGAGATTGCGTTCAGACACGCCCATACTGTCCCCTGTTTTAAAGCCGTCAGTAAACACTGGAGTAAATTCACCGTGAACTACGGAATGAGACAGGAATGAAGCCTTTAACAAGGTAGCAGGGTGGCTAGATTTGGAGAGAGAGGTCAGGGTCAAGCAAATGGTGGGAGTGGGGAATAGCCAAGGTGTATACCCTTCGTTGTAAAAGAAAGGCAGCACCTTATGCAAAGGGATGTTAAGGAAATTAAGGATATTATGAACTATGGTTGCAAATTGCTAGAAATTAGGATTCTGAGGTATCTCCTGCTGAATCGGTGTGAGAGGAGACGGAATTGGGGTTTGAAAGCGAAGATAACTTGTGCACATGATGTATTCCTTCGAAGAGAGTAGCATCACATTGGATTCAACTTCAAGGCTCACCCGAGGGGACGATTGGAAGGTTCCAGTGGAGATACGAATCGCCTCGTTTTGGATGGGATCTAACATGTGGAGTAGAGTTGGGGAGGCCTGACCATATACTACACAACCATAGTCCAGCTTCGAATGGATTAGGGCGATATAGAGAGGTAAAAGGAACTTGTGGTGAGCACCCCAAGATTTTGAGGCGAGATGACGTAACAGGTCAAGCAAGCGATGACAAGGCATTCGCAGGAGTTTAATATGCGGTGCGTATGTTAAGTGGTCATCTAGAATGAGTAATACAAATTTGACTTGCGAAGTTACAGGAATGGGCAAACCATATAAGATTAGGTTCGCTGGAATAAGATGGCAGATTCTTCGATTCCCTTTTATCTTAAAAATCACTGCTGAGGTTTTGGTGGGAGAGAAATGGAAGTCATGGGAGGAACCCCATTGTGAAATATTCTCAATATATAGTTGACGTTTTCGTTCGAGAAAAGGCAGCCTGGCACCGGCTAAATATAGCGCAAGGTCATCAACATAGAGAGAAAATTGACCGTCGCTGGGATAGAAGTAACTATGCCATTAAATCCGAGAGCAAATAGTAATACACTTAGAACACTACCCTACGGAACTCCTTCATCCAGAGTAAAGTTGCTGTACCATTAATGATGGGACAATGAACATCGTAAATGGAAAAATATTTGTTTACCTATCATTTTATAATTTTGATAAACCTCAGAGTTTGTACTAAACGTAAGTGATCCTACATCGTCAATTTTCTTGCTCCAAAAAATAAATTTTGTAAATCTGCCATTCCTACTCTTGTTCGCTCTGATGAATCTGTAACCAATACACCTACTGAATATATATATATATATATATATATATATATATATATATATATATATATATATATATATATATATATATATATATATATATATATATATATATATATATATATATACTCATTTTTCTTTTTTTCATTTTTTTTATTTTTAGAAATTTGTCAGGAAGCTGGTGCGGTGCGGTGCGGTGCGGTGCGGTGCGGTGCGGTGCAGTGCGGTGCGGCGCGCAGGCACCGCTATGGTAAAACTTGTTTCTTTCTGACCTATTTACAGAAATATATATATATATATATATATATATAAATATATATATATATATATATATATATATATATATATATATATATATATATATATATATATATATATATATATATATATATATATATATATATATATATATATATATATGAATAAACTTGCTAAGTTGTGAGCATGTCCGTATATAATATAATGATGGGTTTAAAAATCCATTTTGAACGATGTATTTATTTAACATAAAGGTAATTAAAGTTGCCGTTGCTGTGATACTCTCTCTCTCTCTTAAATTCTTGATAAGTCTCTTGTGCTTAGCCTATGTTTTACCTCCCTTTCTCGGCGACTATCGTTCTTGAGTTTTGCGAGTCGAAGATTTGGCTTCTCGGTGACTTAGCCGGCTGTTTACCTCCCAAGCTGAGATTAGAATTTCTTGAGACTTGTTTTCGGGCGATTGAGTTTAGGAGAGAAGTAGTAAGTCTGATTAGTGAGCTTAGTGAGTCTTATGAGTGAGTATCTCGACAAGGCGGGTTTATATATTATTTCATTTCGACTTATGCTAAAATTTTGCTTGCGCAAATTTCAGCATAAGTTTGAACATAAATTAAAATTTTTACAACTAGTTATAATGGAGTACTACATTACTTCCCACTCTAAACACGGAGTGAGAAAGTATGTTATAATAGTTATACAAAATATAAAAGCTAATCATCATTCAAATGTAAGCATATTTGAGTGCATTTAAAAAAAATGCGCGCAAACATACAAAACATTTGAATGAGGTAAAAAGAATAACAAATAAAATACATAAAGTAAAAGTACTTTCAAATGCAGGCATATCTAACTATATCCGAAGACATAAGTAGACATACAAACATTTAAAGGCAAAATAGTATACATGAAATGCAAAGAATATTCAAATACAAGCATATCTGGTTACATCTGAAGATCTAAACATACATACAAATATTTGAATATATAAAAATACAATAATGTTATAAATAAATATTTAAATTAGATATCCCTCGCGACTACGGGTGGGCAAATTATGCGTCCACCTACGCGTGGGTCATTTTTTTCCCACACTATATTTTTTTTTTTTATTTTTATTTTATTTTTTGCCACTTTTTAGGTACGGATTATGTAATTCAGTCTTTTTGGAGTTGTCCTATTGAGTTTTGTTAATTTTTGTTTGTTATTATTATTTTAAATTTTTTTTGAAAATTGGCGACCATGACGTGATTTTTTTTTTTTTTTTTGCGCAATCAGCAAAAAATTAAAAAATTAAAAAAAAACTATACATAGAAATTTGTTTAAATTTGGCTGGTATATTCCTAGATACGTACTAAACCAATTTTTTATATCAATAAGTTTAAAATTTTCATAAGAGATTAACCACGCACTTACGGTATGGTCATTTTTTGCCCACGCCACACTTTAACTTTTTTTTTTTTGAACCAATTGTTATGAAATTTTGTGTACATATTAGTGATGTAGGTAACATCCACATCCGCATCCGCATCCGCGGAGCATCCGCACATTATTAAAGATCCGCATCAGCGCTTTGCCCTGCGGATGTTGCGCGGATGTTTATTGTCGAGATTTTATAAAGAATTTTATAATAAAAATACTTAAGATAAATCTGAAAATGAAAATGAAAATGAAAATGAGTTGAAGGCAATTCAAACACGGCTTGATATTCCATATCTTAATGTTACCAAAGACATTCCAACTCGCTGGAATAGTACACTTCATATGATGGAAAGAAGTATTGCTCAAAGAACCTCTTGCTTTGTACGCCAGTTCGTATTCCAAAGTTAACATTCTTATTAATGTGGAAAATGACATCATATTACACTGCATTAAGCTATTGAAACTATTTGAAGAAACAACCAAAAAAAATCAGCGCCTCTACAGCTTCTGTCTCCGATGTAATACCATTAATCTCAACGCTAAGGAAGCATTTTGAACCATATTCAAATGAAAATGATGGCGGTTTAAAAAGAATGAAAGATGCAATTAAACTAGAGCTAGAAAAACTCTTTGGTTCTTTGGAAATTAATGACCTTCATACTATTGCAACACTTAGATCCCCGTTATAAAGACGTTTTTGTAACAATATTATAACATGCTAAATCGTTACTTTGTGTTGCAGTTGAAAACTTCAATCCGAACAGTTTATTAATTCGCCACCCATTAAAAGGAAAAAAACGAAATCTACAGAACCAACACCTTCGACAAGTAAATCAATAACAGATTCATTCACTGTAAGAATTTCTACAGTCCAGTAGTGATGAAGAAACACACGCATTACCAAAAGATGTAGTGCAAATGATTGAAAACTATCACCAAGAAAAACGATTAGATTCAAATGATGATCCAATCAGTTGGTGGAAAATTAAGCAAAATGTTTACCCACGCTTGAGTAAACTTTTTTTTTTTTTTTTTTTTAAAGTTCACACCTCACGGCAGGGCATATCCCTATTCAAGGAGGGGAACTTCTCTCTAGGTAATTCTATCTAGGTCCGAACTAGGATTCGAAACCGCGACCTTGCTCGTGCTTCTCCGTCGATCAACTGGCTGTCCTCCCACTTCAAGTTCCAGCAGACGCCGAGTAGTTCACAATGCTGGGCTGATATATGATGAAAAGAGAAATAGACTCTCAGCAGAAAAATTGATGTTTCTCAAGCCCAACCTTCCTATATTTGAATTTCAACACTAGTGCAAAAGTATATAATCCATTGTAAATCTCTCTTTCATTAAGGGCGAAGGTTGGGGAAAGGGTTGGTGGGGCAGTGCATTTTGAGTTGGGTCCTAGTCCCATACCCTGGTAACACACAATTATATAAATAGATTGTGGATAAAACTCGAAATATATATATATATATATATATATATATATATATATATATATATATATATATATATATATATATATATATATATATATATATATATATACATATATACTATACTCTTTACTATATATACTATATATATATATATATATATATATATATATATATTTATATATATATATATATATATATATATATATATATTTATATATATATATATATATATATATAAAAATATATATATATATATATATATATATATATATATATAAATATATATATATATATATATATATATATATATATATATAAAGTCAAACATCCGCATCCGCGGATATTAAAATCAAACATCCACATCCGCATCCGCATCCGCGGATGCGAAAAAAATGACATCTGCTGCATCACTAGTACATATACTTCAACATGTCCCTGAGGAATACCTGGAACGAGAAAAAAATTGAACAGAAAAAGTTTGAAAAAATTTAAAAAAAAAGGTGTGGGCAAAATTTAACCAACGCGTAGTCGCGAGGGATATATCGCACATAAGTTTGCTTGGAGAATGTAACTTGACGACGTCTTGGAGTTCGACGTAAATTCTTCTTCGTTTGAATAGTTGAATAACAAGCAAAGGTCCAGTCAGTAAAGGAGCTTCTGATGTTTTCTTGATTCGAGCAACACATGTGTGCATGTTTTTAAAACTTCGTGACATATGTAGAGGCAAAGATTGCCTAAAATCTAGTCCTTTATTGTAGCGATAAATTTTTATAAATATTTAATAGGCAACATTGATCGAATCAGTGAATCCAAGGAAAGGTCCATTATAAGGCGTTTTTAATGTTTTCTTGATTCGATCAACGCGTACGTTAACATTTTTCAAAGCTTCGGGTATGAAAGAAACATTGCGAGACATTTGTAGAGGCGAAATTGCCTGAAATCTAGTTTCTTTATTTTAGTGGTAAATTTCTTGATACGAAGGAAACGTATTAAAAATGGGAAATGGCACAGAACCATTTAGAATTCGAAAAGGAAGCCGAGTTCGTAGTGGAATCCTAAAATGAGTTTCTGACCATAATCAAAATTTAATTGAGAATGAGAAGAAGTCTGTATCGATATGCTCGCTTGAGGTTCGCTTGAGTCATCTTTTTGGAGTGATCTGATTTGGAAGTTTTAGTATTATAGTTTTATTATAGTCTATCTGTCTGTAAGTCGTGTTTATGTTGGTATAATCTTATGTCTAATTTATTAGTTTCACCTATCTAATGTTTGTTGCAATGGAATCAGGGGATTTTACTTAATTCCATATGCACGACAAAATCCAACCTTCTCACCCTAAAATATATCCTAAAACCTAAAAATCTTCACTTCAATCAAAAATCCGGCATATATAAAATCCCCTGCTTCCATTGCAACAAACATTACATAGGTGAAACTAACAATTTAGACGTAAGATTATACCAACTTATAAACACGACTTACACACAGATAAACTTTCCTCTTCATTAACCATCCATAGAAACACACACAATCACCTAATCAACATTACGTCTTCTAAATTTATCCTACCCATAAATGACACCACCCAAAGAAAAATAATAGTCATTTCTAATAAAGAATTCCCTTAATTACAACATTCAAATAGGAAACCCATACATTGTTGAAGACTTGTGATTGCTACAATATTATTATTATTATTATTATTATTATTATTATTATTATTATTATTATTATTATTATTATTATTATTATTATTATTATTATTATTATTATTATTATTATTATTATTTTTATCATTATTATTATTATTATTTATTATTATTATTATTATTATTATTATTAATTATTATTATTATTATTATTATTATTATTATTATTATTATTATTATTATTATTATTATTATTATTATTATTATTATTATTATTATTATTATTATTATTATTATTATTATTATTATTATTATTATTATTATTATCATTATTATTATTATTATTATTATTATTATTATTATTATTATTATTATTATTATTATTATTATTATTATTATTATTATTATTATTATTATTATTATTATTATTAACACTGCTCAACAAAATTTTAAACCTTTTTGTACCACAAACGAAACAAAGGTAAATTTTAAACCGTTTTTTCAGCTGATTTCACATATGTTTTCGTTTTTCCTGTCACGCATTGTTTTTCTGGGATAGTATATTTAAATTTTTAAATAAATATATTAAATAAATTTACAAATCGAGGTAATTTTATATTAAACCTCACCTTTAAAATGTAGATGCATTTCATTTTCGACGGTATTTAGCTTCTGGAAAGTCCATTTTCGAAACCAACAGTAACCAGCTAGCACAGAAGTGTTCACCTTTCTTTGTTACAGGGTTTCAAAGCTCAGAATGTCCTGGTAAAACCTCTCGCCGTGTTCGCCACTGACTACCCCAAGATTTTAAGGGAAGAACTCCAAGTGAGAGTCTGGGAAGTAAATTTTTAGGCTCACATTGCATCCCATGGTCTTGTATGATGTCATCAGCTTTTTCACACTGTCAGAATAGTTCTCTGCTCGTTGGTTTCCCAAAAAATCTTTACAAACTTTCTTAAATGAAAGTCGTACAGTTTTACAACCTCATTAAGCTCTTCTTGCAACTGCTGATCGTTTGTCAGCTCAGTAATCTGTGACCCAATAAAAATACCTTCCATAATTTTAGCGTCATTTATTCTTGGAAATTTAATCCTTAAATACACTACCAGTTCTATCCATACTTTTGACGAAATTTTTCATTAATTAAAGCTTAGTATGCAAGAGAGGCAGATAAATTTTATGAGAATCAAAAAGGATAGGATTGATGATATTTTTCTCCCCTGGAGTCAGAGATCGTTGTGGTCACACTTTCTTCTAACAACGATTTTCCTTATCCCCACTGTCCCACTCACAAAGGAAGCAAGAAAATTTTTTATAACCCAGCTGCATTGCAAGTAAAAGTGACACGTCCTATAGATCATCACATATATTCCATTTATGATCCTCATACTTATTTTTTGCAACAGAAGCTTCATACTCCCATATTTTTCTTTCATGTAAGGTGCATGTGCCAGGGGAACAGATGGAAACACAGTAACATTGCGAAGCAAAACTGCTTTCAAACTTACTTTTGAAGCTTCACTCGTTCTTCTTATATGTGTGACAAAATTTCTCCATAACAAAATATAAATCATTACAATCCACTATGCCATTCTTAAGTGAGAAAAACTTTTCAAAATCTTTATGCCTGTGACGAAAAAAACAAACATTAGTCTCTTTTTGGAGAAGATTGCTAATGAACCTTGAACCAAGGAGCTCATCTTCTTTTCTGACAAGTGCATTCTAACCCATGTTAGGTTTGATTAGGGTAAGATACACAAGGTATTAAGAAATATAGGTAGACATTGTGTGTATGTGTATGTGTATGTGTATGTGTATGTGTATGTGTATGTGTATGTGTATGTGTATGTGTATGTGTATGTGTATATGTGTGTGTTATCATAGTATGTTAAGCTAGGTTAGGATTGGCTAGGATAAGATAGATAATGTGTTAAGAATGATAGGTAGAGAGAAAGATAGAAGGGAATAAGTAGTGTCGCTATAGTTAACAAGCTAATAGGAGCCATATAACGTGCAACATATGGCTACTATAGTGATCACTTTTGTAATTACTTATTATTAGCTGAATTTCCAATCAAAATTTCATCTGTATGGGTTAAACCCCATTTTTGTGGTTCTGTCCCATCTCATATGGAGTTTTTACTACTTCTTATTCCTCCTGGAATCATCTGTCTTCCTTCTTCTAGCTTCATCTGTTAAGCACTCTGTGCGTTGGTCTTTTTTTCCTCCATCTTTTCTGGACTCCCCTTGAGGGGTGCTCAAAAAACCTACGTTCTACGTGTACGTATACATATGAAAAGACACCTCACCTGTCGTATTATATGCTTATTTCCAGATTCGGTCTTGGATCCGGCACTGGCTCCCATTTCGACTCCAACTTCGGCTTCTACTCAATACTCCGGTTCATTAGCCAACTAATGTTCCATCTCCTTCGTTGACTCCAACTCCAACCCCTGTCGGCAGTTTATTTTTAGCTTATTTTCCCATTGACCGTAGTAAAAACTTATTTTGTGGGGTCCTAAACCCCCTTTGGGACTCGAATTCTTGGCTCCGACAAGGTGACACCACCACCAGTGATAGGGGTAAAACGTTTGAGTGGATATGATGTCTCTAAGTGCTCTAAATTGAGGTGAAAATCGCTCATTCAGCAACATTTACCAATTGGCGAATATTACCGACGATCCAAAAACAGATCAAAATCCATAAAAAAAATTCTTAACGTTACAAAAAACGCTTAAAATGCTGAAAAATTCATGAAATTACCATAAAAGCCTCGAAAAATACGATCGTTCAGCAACATTCGTCATACGGCAAATTTTTTTCCGATCTCGCGTGCGTTACTTCAAATTCGAGAGTTTTAATTAATTAATAATTTTCTTTGATTAATTATTTATCTTTCTGCAATATATTAATTAAGCCAACCAGAGAGGGTAGAAAGACGATTTTAACGACGATTTGGAGGTAAACGACCTCGATTAATTGATAGAACCTTCAAGGACCCAAAAAGCCCTTTAGGGGGATAGGCCCCTAAGTTCAGGCTCAAAAACTCCGAAAATGGTCTTCCAGATCTCAAAAACGGTCTAACCGACTTTTGAAACCTTAACATTGGCGCATCAAGCGTCTAAATCTGATGGAGTGAGATGAAATTTTCAAGCCAACTGCCGACATGATTTGCATTTTCCTACATATGCAGTCAATCCTGGTCCTCTGTCCCTAATAATGGCTTCTGTCACTGACTTATTATGTTACAGCAGAAAAAAATCGCCATATTCCTACCGAGTTGGGGGCATTACCCAAGTCAGATGCAGACTTGCCTGCAGACTTGGATGCTGATTCTGCCATGTACACTACTGAACAAAACTATTGACACATCTGTTCAATGCCAAAAGTGCCCTGGATGCTCCATCTGTGTGATCGATGTTCGAAAATGACAAATCCTGAGCAATAGGGTATAATAAAATGTTGCAGCTATAATTAAGATTTATATTCTCAAAGGGTTTACCTTGTTGATTTGAAGGCTTCTTACTTTTTCCCTTTGTAAAAATGTTCAGATTTAACTGATGGCAAGAAAACCGCAAAGCTGTCAAAACATAGATGATAAAATAAATAAAGCAGATGAACTTTGCCGTAGATAGGCACGAGAGGCGAAGCCAGAACTCCAAAAATTCATTAAGACTTCAAACTAGGAACACTAGAACAGACAAATGTCACGCCATATTGAAAAAATTAATCAGAGATTTTGAAAGGATAGAGTTCCATGAGTAACTTAGAAAAACTTACTAGGAGTTTTCCTGGTCGGACGGCCCCATCCTCCTACTCCAATATATATATATATATATATATATATATATATATATATATATATATATATATATATATATATATATATATATATATATATATATAAATATTTATATATATATATATATGTATATATATATAGATATATATATATATATATATATATATATATATATATATATATATATATATATATATATATATATATATATATATATATATATATATATATATATATATATATATATATATATAACGAGTTTCATTTATTACTGAAAAATGTGGAAATAGAATTTTTAGCGTTGCATGCTTTGTATGCAAATGTCGATGAGAGGAAAGAGGAATTTGGGTAGGATATAAAGGTTATATATATATATATATATATATATATATATATATATATATATATATATATATATATATATATATATATATATATATATATATATATATATATATATATATATATATATATATATATATATATGTATATATATATATATATATATATATATATATATATATATATATATATATATATATATATATATAAAGAAATATGTATATATATATATATATATATATATATATATATATATATATTAGAGGTGTACCGGAATTCCGGCCGTAATTTGACATTTGTTTCCGGTTTCGTTTCCGGCCTGAATTTTGAAAAATTCCGGCTGGAACCGGAATTATTAATTTACTTCTCAGAAAAAAATTTGCTGGAAGGGATTTATTTTATATAACCCATAGCCCATCTTTTTACAAAATATAATATTAGCCTTGTGTAGCATTCATACACAGTGTTTTACATTCCTACAGAATTATTTAAGTAAAATTTACTCAAATACCTCAAAATATTGAATATTAAGATGTTATTTTGAAATTCGCTGGTAAGTCAGTGAGCAGTTAAAGAAATAAATGACTCATTTGAATATTTAGATGTTCATATATCTGTAGTAAATGATATCTGATCAGCCTTAGATAACTTCTCGAATACTGCTGATCTCAATTTACTGTATGAAGTTGATTACATCTTCTCGACAAAATATTTTCCACTAGGAATAAGATATTTTGGTTCAAGATGGGAAATATGTTCTATGAATCCCTGCTCTTCAGTGATTGTGAACGGCTGGTTACTCATTGCAATAAAATTCATCATTTCCTAATGAATTGCCTGTGATTTGGGGTTATTGATATGCCAAATCATTTTTTGGGAGAAACTTTCCTCAAGACCCAATAGTTTCAGGGCTTGTATCTTTCTCTATTTTGGGTTGTCCTCTGTTCTAGAAAATACAGGACTCTTCCTTATACTATCCAAAGCTTGACTCCAAGATATTCTCTTCGGTGATGATTTTCCATATGTTTATGAAGTGGAGTTGTATTAAATGTTTTTGGTGTACCATCTCTTTTATTTTTCTGTGGCATATTTTACACTCTATTATAGATATTGTAACATCATTAATAATAAAAAATCTTTTAGGAATGATGGCATTTTGAAACAATTTTGTATGGGTTTTATTATGACAAATCTGCAATCAGTTAATCTTTATCAAAATCTGTTAACGAATATATATATATATATATATATATATATATATATATATATATATATATATATATATATATATATATATATATATACTTTATATTTTATTACATTTTTATATATATATATACTGTATATATATATATATATATATACTCCCTTTTATTATCTATTATGACGCAATTATCTATATCTTATATAAATATATATATATATATATATATATATATATATATATATATATATATATAACTATATATATATATATATATATATATATATATATATCTATATATAATATATATATATATATATATATATATATATATAACTAAAATATATAAAAAATATATATATATATATATATATATATATATATATATATATATATATATATATATATAAATATACATATATATATATGCTTTATATTCATGACATTTTTTTGATTTTTAATATATATATATATATATATATATATATATATATATATATATATATATATATAACTCTATATATATATATATATATATATATATATATATATATATATATATATATATATATATATATATATATATATATATATATATATATATATATATATATATATATTTTATATTTTTCTATTTATAAAATTTTTTGTTTATTATAATAAAAACAATGCTCTAAACATAAGTAATATATAATGTAATTAAAAAAATTTCTTAAAATAGTTTTCTTTATTAAATCCTCGAAGATTAAAACAGTAAATAAGTAGTCAAATTACAGGGATGTCTACAAATTAACAAAGATCAGTGGTTCAGCAGAAAATTACAAGTCAACGTTTCGGGAAATATATCATTCCCATCATCAGGACATCAAAGTTTTATTTTTATGAAAATTTATAAAAACAGCAAAGTATTCGTTAATGCGAAAACATAGTATCCAAAAAAGGTTATGATATCAGTTGAATAATTATTTAAATTATGAGAGCTGCAATTTGTAAGGACCACTATCACTGTTGAGAGAGGGAAGCCTGGAAATATAGAGTGATTCTAGAATCTTTAAATCAGTGAATTGGTTGGTTTATGTCAGTATCGTGAAATGGTGTATATTTATAGGGTGATTTTTATTATGGTTATGGTTTCTGATACTAGATGCGGGAGGGTTGGTGAAAAGTGAACCTGTTCTAGCTGAGCAGCCTCTATGCTCGTCCATCCCGACGGTGAGTTTGCGTTGAGTACTACCAACATAGGTGTCTTGACAGTCACCACATGAATACTTATATACGACAGACGAGCGCAGAGGAGCAGGCAGGGGGTCTTTATGATTTAGAAGGGAACCTATGGAGTAGTTCGATGTAAAAAGAAAAATAGGTTTTAGTTGAGGATAAGAATTTGATAGAAGTTTTGTAATCTCTTGTTTAATTTTAGTGTAATGATGGTCGTAAAAGAGTATTTTAATATAAAAAGGTTCTTTAGAAGGTAACAAAGGGGGTTTAATCGGTGAATATATTTTATTAAGAAATCAGGCAATTTCAATCTCTGCTCTGAGTTAAAAAACAAAACAAAAAAACTGTACCATTGCTAGGCCAACGAACTAGTGTATGGTAGGGCAAGTCAGTATATCCATCTATTTGTGACAAAAAAATCGCGGAACTGACGATGGTTCAGTCCACAAGTACGAATGAAGTTTACCTTGAGACAGCTGATTCCAATACACATGACATTTAAATTTTTCCCACAAAGTACCTGTTCGTGAATAATAAAATTAATAACCAAAGGTTTTGAACACCCTGGAGCTTCACAAGCCTTGCAAATACGTCCGACTAATCCCTTTTCTGTTCCACACATACGTTTACCACTACCATCAGTTGAAACACATTTTAACTGGTTTCACTTCAGATTGTGTTTTGTTACGGTTTTTTTCAACTTCTTTAAAAATATCTTCACCTGTAGTCGTTCTATGCGGACTATTCATAGATGCTAATTTTTCAATCACTTGATATTCAATATTGACTCCACGAATGAACAGCAGTAACCGAGCAGTATCAGTAATAGTATCAGTATCTTTTAACTCATCAAGACCCAAGGAGAAACACTCTAAATCATTTGCTTTGTTTAAGTAATTGCCTAATGATGTCACACCCAATCTCCTCAACTCTTCGAGTAACTGTTTTGGCTGAAAGATTGATTGATATTTTTAAACAAGTCAGTTTTCTCCGGACATATTTCTTAGGGCACGATATGTGAACAAGATTTAATTAACTTGCCCTAAATGAGTGGCTATCCTCAATGGCTAATAAATGAGATACTCGTAAACTTACTTTAGTTGCGGCCTCATTTTCATGTTTCCTCTTCGTAAAGAAATTGAGCTGCAATGAAAGATTCCGTTTTAAACTTTCCAATCTCTCTGAACTTTACTTTTCTGTGAGTTGGGAACACTGTCTTGAATGCCTAGTTTGATAATGACGGCGTATCTTGTACTTTTATAGTACAGGTATGGTGTCATTGCATAATAAACACGATGCCTTGCCACCTGATTCGATAAAAAAGATAGTTCATCCCTACTCCTTCTTAAAAACAAAACATTCTAAGTCAACTTTTCTTTTCTTAAACTCATTCCATTCCGATTAAAGGTAACCCTTCATACCTCATGTAAAAAGTCTCTCTATTTTTATCGTGAAAATTTCTCCACAATTGTTTTTAACCAACAATTACTCAAAGATTTTCATCTTTTTAGTTTTTTTTCTCAAAATAGAATTAAGAAACAATACAAAATTGAAAGAATGGTTCTTTCTTGATAACATTTTACTGCATGGAAAAATTCAATTTGTTTCTACAAGCAAATTCCTCTTAAATGTTAAAACCCTATTTCATTTCAGTCAAAGAGCTCCTACTCTGTATTTTTCTCATTTGCTGCTCTATTATACCACTAACAACTCAGAAAGAATCCTCGTCTGTTTTACCTTTTGCCTGCTCATAGTTTCACCATAAAATACAAAACCAGAAAATTTCAAGACCAAAAGGGACTTTCACTCAAAAGGATTTTCATCTTTCAATATTTTTTCCCCAATTGTATGTCTTTCAAGCACTTTTATACCAGTGTTTCACATTTCAGAGAAAATAAAAGAAGTTCTTTATTTTATTATATATATATAATATATATAGTATATATATATATATATAAATATATATATATATATTACTTATATATTATATATATAGTATATATATATATAATTATATAAATATATATATATATAAATATATATATATATATATATATTATATATATATATAGATATATATTATATATATATATAAGTATAATATTATAATATATAATATATATAATATATATATATAGTATATATATATATCTATATATATAATATATATATATATTTTATATATACATATAATTATATATATATATATATATATATTATAAGTATATATATATAATATAGCTATATACTATATATATATATATATTATATATATATATATATATATATATACATTCTTCTCCACATTGTTTTTTGAAACAATATTTTTATCGTTTTCAAACAGTAAAAACTCCTTTTGAAAGAGTATTCTCTCTTTTATTACATATTTTTTTCATTGTTTTCAACACCAACATTAATCTTTGCATTTAAAAGATTCATCCTTTTGCATAATTTTATTTTCTTCCTGTAACAAAATATAGTTTTAGAAAAAATATTTCTAAATCAATAATCATCTTGTGAAAAAACAAAAGACGATACTGTTTATTTGCCACTCATTATTTCACAAAAGAAATTGACTTTTTCTTTTATTAAAAGAAACCTTATCTTTCTTTTTTAAAACAGATTCAAAAGAAACTTCTTTTAATTCCCTCCATGAAAGTTTTTACATAAATATCCTTTCCTTGTTTCTTTTTAAAGAATTTCACATTCATATATACTCCACAGTATTTTTTTCCAAACATTCCTTTTCAAGGGAGCTTCTGCCTGTTTTACCCAGACACTTTTGTTCAAAATACTTTGTTATATTCAATAACTCTTGTTCAAACCTTTGTTTAAAACATTTAAATACCATTTAAACAAACTTGCAGTCGTGTTCAAACCTCTTTGTTTAATTCTTTGTTTAAAGAGATGTTTGTGAATAACTCTTAAATATTTCTTTATTTAATGCTATCTTTGAATATTATGTTTTCATAGAAACATCTCGTGTTTTCTCTTGTTCTAAACAGAAACAAACATAGTTTCATCTACAGAAACACAATCTTGTTTTCACTTACAATTTCCTTACTTACAATAAACCTCCGTGTTTAATTTACATTGCAAATTGGAAACAAATATTGTTTCGTTTATAGAATAGCATCAATTTCTAATATTGTTCCTGCCAAACTAACAACATTTTTTGTTTACAAACATTGCTTAAATAAAGTTCATTTTCCAAATATTTTGTTCCTCTGACATTCAAACAACATCAATTTTTAAACACTTTGTTTATGCTTCTCTAAACATTCAAACCACATAGTTTTTCACAACATGCTTCACAACCTGCGGTTATTTGAACAAACACAACATCATATTCAAACACACATTATTCAAAACCAACCAATTGTTTTAATCTTTGGATTTTTCATTTTATTTTCACAAAACTTTTTGTTCCTATTCTTGTCTTATACTTGAATTGCCAAGGATGAGCAACCAAAGCAATCTTTAACAATTTTCAGCTGACCTTCCAAGCTCAGGGTCATATTCAATTCTCTCTGTTTTGTTTCTCTGGCAAAATCATACTTATTTCAGTTCTGTTCTCTGACAAAACTATTAGACACTAGCACTAAAATTTTAGCACTAAAAGCACCTGAAAATCTTGGTGTTTTCTTAATATCATTTTGTGCAGAAATGCATGTCTGAATATATGTCTAATTATATGGATGCATGTAAACTCATATAACAAATACTACGCTTTATGTAATTATTTAAATGGCTATTACATTTCAAAATCCAATCGCTCAAGCAAATTCACTGCCGTATGGAGGATAGTAAGTTGTTAGTATGTCTCTAGTACTTGAAAGCTTGATTGTTACGGATGAATTGCTATATTGCAAAGATTTTGCGGCAAAACATTTGAAGGTCATTTTATAGGTAACTTGTTGCCCTGATTCCGAATATGACCTCCGTTTTCCTAGATTGGCTCTAGTTTGTGAGATACAGGGTGGTCACAAAAATACATTAATAAGCAACAATTTTATGTTAGTTGTAACGTAATTGCACAATAAAGAACACTGAAAGATTATTCAATTGTTATGAGTAAGTAAATAAAATGCTAATAGGTCAAAAAATTCATTCATTCAGTACAATGAAATCACAATTAATGCATTACAAATCCCTCTCTATCTATATGTTTGTCTTCTGTGTGCAGAATGTGGATAAATCACGTTGAAGGCTCAACAATAGTCTGCCATCATGTGTGTATCCACCAATCCATTCCTGGTATCTTTCTTCATCCTTAATATCTTGATGGGAACCTCTCCATTTGTTCCTAACTATAACATCCTGAAATTCCGGAAACCGATCTCAGGGACTATGTGTAGAAAGTGAACGCTTTTTATGCTCATATTAGCCATTCAAATTTTTGAAGTCTGAAAGGGATTTTCCTGTTTACCGAGTTTCTCATAGTGGCAAGATTTATGATTGTCCGAAAAAGTTCTGAACTACAACCAATGAACAGAAACTTTTTTTCAGGCAGATGCTTCAATTTATGAAATTTATGAAATTTATGAAATTGTCATCCTTGATGGTTTGGCGAATTTGAGGGCCGCTAAAGATTCCCGCTTTGAGTTTCTTCATACTCTTCTTCAAAAATCTCAAATATATTGAAATCTGTTCACCTTCTTTGTCTAGGGCCCTAACAATTGCTTTTCATCAGTCTAGTTTGATGTGGAGCTGGTGGGAAAGATAATTTTTGCCCCTGTCACCAGTGGTTGTTAATGATATTTGATGCAACCTACAGTCAAATTTTCCCTAGCAGGTCATACAACTTTTTCCAAGTGGCTTCTTTAGCCCTACTATGCCACAAGCATATGAAACAAGGGTACTTTAGTATATACGCTTTGCTGCCAAGTAAATGTTGACGCATCTTCAAATCAACGCATATAGACCCCTGGTGTTCATTATATCTAAGCTTTCTGGCAAGATCATTCTATATTTCATATTCCTTCTTTCACAGTTTGTTGAGTGACTATTGGATTATCGATGCAGTACTAATGGTGCCATTATGTCATAAAACAAGCTTCAACGCTTCTCGTTGAACTATCATAAACATCGCCAATTCTTCTGTCGTATTAGTTAACCCATTTGAGTATAGGAGTCCAAGGATTGTTCCTACAGTATACTAGGTCTTCTCTTCAATGAAATATGGAAGAAGTACTACCTCACTTGTCCGAAAAAAAGTTATTTTACATTCGGCCTTGAGACAGTTCTTTTCACTTAGTCTAGATGCTAAAAGCTCAGAATCTTGCTTGGGAGACTTAACTCTCGTACTAAATCATTGATCTCTTCCTGGGAGAACTGTTGCTGTGTAGAAGTACTTTCTTCATATTCACTACCACTACCTGCACGTGTGCACACCAAATCCTGGAATCTTCCTTCATCAGACAATGCTAGGTCTGGAAGTGTAGTGACCTGGAATGGGGACATCGTCGGAGTGTGGTACAAGAGGTCGCCGTTGGATCAATCCCGGATATCAAATTAGTTTCTTGTTATCGATGATACCTTTCACACTTAACCAAACTAAAAATATAGTCACTGGGTTGGTGCTTCTTGGCTTCCCGCCATATCCAATAGGCACACCAAATTTTAAATCTTTTTTCTTCGTCCATTTTTTCCACTGACGTAGAATTTCGACACACGTTTTTAGCAGCCATATGGGAGCCAAGACTTATCTTGGTCTTCCGAGTTTTCATTCCAAAGTATGGCCAAAAAAATAAATGGGCATTTTTGAAGCTTTGAAAAGCCTAACCTGGCAATAATATCACTTACAGATGTAGCAGAATACATTGGGTTATTCAATACAGGCTCTTCGTGAAGTACCCATAGTTTTCTGAAAATAGAAAAAAATAACGTATATATAAAGGTAGCCCCTTAAAAAGTAAATACACACGATATTTATCTTATTTATAATGCATAAAAACGATATTTGTATATAGGTAAATCTGGAACAGCCCTGTTCTCAAGAACTAAGCCCAACTGGATAAACTATGTCATTTCTGAAATCAAGCACACCCGATATACTTTTCAGATCGATAAAATATCATTGTCAGCAAAAAAAAATAATGCTTTTTTTTTGTTGGCCAGTGTTTTAATCTCTACAGCCGTGTTACACTCCACAATACCTGCAGTGTGCCAAGTCAACGGAGCGCTGAGTGTCTCTATGCAGGTGATAATTGCTAAGAACACGTGTTTCGAGAAAACGCTAATTGCTTTTACTGATAACGGATCCAGTCTTTTCCTTATGTCGGTGTATTTAATTTATTTTTTATTTTCTTTTCTTATTTAAATAAAAATAGAATTAAATAAATTCATTAATAAATTAGATTAAATTAAATTAAATAAATTATAAACAATAATAATAAATAAATTAAAGGTTAATGGATAAAGCTATCCAGCTCAGGCCCGCACCGCTCCGCACCGCACTCGCACGCCCGCACCGCACCGCCCGCCACCGCACGCACGCACGCTCTGCTCAAAACTTCGTTTTGATTCACCGCAAAGGCGGAACTCCGTCTGCCCCGTTTGACTCGTCTCCCTGTAATATATTTAATATATATAGGTGAAAATAATTTTAGGCTCCGCTCCGGTTCAGCCTGATGGTCCGACATAATGTCTACATGGGTTATGAGTTATCGGGATCGGGTACAATTGGAGGGGGTTAGATGATGAGGTAACGTCGTCGTAGACGAGGACATCCCCGTGGGTCCCCCCAAAGGGGACCCACCCCCATTAAAAAACCGAAGTTTCGTATAAGGCTGAAATTTGTGAGAGGAAATTGCAGAGTGTAGATTTCCTAGAAAGAGTTTGGTATCAGTGTATTCGGTGTCTGGGTCTCCGGTGCGGTGTCGGAGTTAATAAACAGTCCGTTATAAACACATGGTTGGTGTCCTTAATGTGGTTACTCGAGCCTGTAGATCCGAATATTGTAGGTGTATAGATACCGTAGTATTGTGTCTACGGACGCCCATTAGGGGGGTCCCCGGCTGAAAAAATAGAGCACAGATAGTTGCGAAACAGGAAGGGTCGAGAAGGAGGAGGGATAGAATGGATAAGGATGATAAGGAAGAAAGTAATGTTGGATTAAGGGTAGGTCTGATTTCAGAGGAGTAGGGAGTTGACAGCTGCACGTGCTGCTCCGGTGGCGTGTCTGCCGTGGAGTTTCATTTTAGTAATACTTGTTGGTGTATTATGCTGGCAATATTGTGTCCTTTACATATGTGATTGATGGGTCTGGGTAGATTTGTCGCCAAGTCCAGTGGGTTTCAGAAGCCAGGTGGTGCTGTTCTGAAAAGATAAGATAAAATTAGTGAAAAGACATATTTAAATAGGGAAATTTTCTATTCTTTTGTTTAGGTGACTTATGTCTGAGATATGTCTTTAGCGTTTTTATGCAGTATCATTTGCTGTGATGAAGCAGTAGAAGTTCAAGTAAAGTTTCAGATACCACTCATCCAACGCTACCTGCTCAGGGCTGTCCATGTTCGTGATTTTATTGATCCGTATTGATCTATTGAATCTATTGATCGTCAAATTGTTTTTAGTACTAAAATTGTGCGACGCTTGAACATACCTACACGGTAAGTTAAATCAGTAAATCAGTAAAGTCAACCAAAGCATCCCCACCCCTGTCCATCCTTGATTCTGCATTGATCTAATTGATCTTTGGATTCAACGTCAGCATTTTCTGAGTTACATTTTGGATAAACATAACTTAAAAACAAATTCTTTAATACCATCTAAATGCTATATATTGCCTAAAATTAAAAAGTTTTCCGACATTAATGAAAGCTAAATAAGAATTCATCTGAAACTAAGTTAATATTAATTCACTAACGCATACATGACACCTTCTTAAACAGAATATTAACGGTTAAATCATTAACAAATATTCATTTACTTGAACAACAGTAAAAACAGTAACTAATGGATTATCACAAAATAAGTGTGTTTAAATTATCCTGCGCCAAACCATTTGTCAAACGATATCTCAACAGTAACAATGCTACATTTTGTAGGCAGTTAACTGATGGTTATAATTTGAACAAAATTTTAGGGTGGAGGTTTAATTATCATACAGAGTAGCGAAAGTATGCTAACGCAACAAAGATTTCACATAATAATGCCAACATAACATGTGCCAGAACTAAAATAATACATTATACACGACAAACCGTGACACACTTAAGCAAGAATTTTAAACTGCTAACATTAACAAAGGTCCAAACTTATCACTAGTAAAAGTAACTACCAAGACATACAAAAACATAAGCATCGTACTTTACGCAAACATATAACCAACTATGACAATGTTAAATTTTGACATAACATAGAAAATCTTTTCCAAAATTATCATGAACCTTACCTAACCATCTAACATACATAATGGCTAGAAACACGTACCAAAGATGAAGAAAGTTTTAACCTCTGTAATAGCTAAATCTAGTGAACATAACATACTTAACACATAACAACACAGACGAATAAACAGCTATCATTAACAATTTAGTCAATAAAGCGAACGATCTGAGAGACCTTCATAGTTTTAATTTTTTATAACATATTAATTGTCATTGCAAAGATGTTATATAATACGATAAGAAAGCATATAGAAACTAAAAACAAAAGGTTATTTTCGAAAGTGGATACATGAATGCCATCATGCTAACTCAGAGAAGATGGGATCAAGGGTGGCATGCTCCTATATTATCTCTCTAGAAGATTCAATCACGCCTTTGAAAGAGTAAGTCGTAGAACTTGCCTTCACCAACACTAAACCATTTTTTGTGGCGTAATGTCGATTCAGCAACACTGGTGCGCTCATTTCTCAAGCAGAAGAGAAAGTAAAACTCTATCCAAGCTTGATAGTTATTAATGCAACTCCTGTAATACTGCATTCTATCGGGGAAACCAATATGTTTTCCGGTGTAATATCAATAGATTACACCATGTCTATATAATTAATAGAGGTCCTCAAGTGATGTCAACATCAGCAGGGTGGGTGTTATTCGTTTTTTATTTTGAGCAATGCTGTAATATTTTTCAGAGTTCGAACTGTGAAAATACCTGATACACGTCACGCAAAAGGTCACACATCGATGGGTTTCTCAGTAGTTGGCATCATCAAGGGGTTTTAATTAATATCGTCACGATGAACGAGAACACAACTTCTTATTGTAGGGTGGGATAACCTCTCATCGACGTGTCACCTGTCTGATAGATATTTTTCAGCTACTCCGTTCGATCTCAACAGGATAACACTACACTTTCTCTATCCATGGGCTGATTGCGAATTGTCGATAATCTACGATGAATCCAGCAGCAACCGAATAAAGGTCTATTATGAACGCGTCTGGATGGATATGCAAGCAATTGTATATCGTATCCTCCCGGTTTGACATTAAATATAGAATGACACTCGTTGGGAATAACGAAGTTCCTCGTGAAGACTATCAACATCAAGAGGTAAGAAGTGCGGGAGATGTCATTCGTACCATGCACAGCGAAAAATGTCCTACTGACGGAAAATCGAACTTGCGAAACAACCTTACAATTAATGAGATTCTGTCTTCACCAATTCAGAAGAAGGTAAACAATAATACGACGCTAGCGAACGTAAACCATATCAGTTCAAAGAGTCGATATTCTCGTTAGACAACAACAACAACAACAATAAATAAGTACAAAATAAATATTGTTATACTACCCAGCGAATATATGCTAACGTAACATTGCTTTCACATAATAAAGCTACATAGCATTACCAGAACTATGGATATATAATGTACAATGACAAACCAAACACACCTTACTCCCGAATAATGAATATATACTAACTTAACAAAGTTTCATACTTTAACCCAACAATAAAGTTAGCCTAGCATTACGTACAAAGTAACCTATCAGACCTTTCTTCAAAGCATATCTCTAACATATCAATGTTAAATTTTATCAGTTAACCACTATTGATTAGCGCTTAGCAATCCTTCTGAGGTAACATTGCGGGATAAATATATGGCACTAAATGATGGTTCGTTTTTAGACTTAAGCCATCGAAAAATTTTGATAACAAAGGTTTTCAACGCAATTAATAAAGCTAAATAGCATTCTATATGACACTAAGAGAGATAAGTACTATACGCACGTAATCTAACTATTACTTAAGCACTGAAAAACTGTTAAATTACAAAGTTCCACACTAAACCAGTATAAGTAACCAACATTGCATAAGCAAATACGTACCTATTCATACTTTTTTCCAGCATATCTCTATACATATTAACGTTAAGTGTTACATTGACCAGTCATAGGTAACAAGAATTTATCTAATCTTGTCTAATTATCATACAGCCCTACGAATAACTGTAAACAATAAAGTTTTATCCAAACACAACAACAAAAATTAAGTTTTATTTATATAACTACTTAATTCTATGCTTTATATTATACTTTATATTCTCATTATAATATCTAACCATAGGGCTGAGGCCTTACCTCCATCCTTCGGAGGGTCATTGCCCGTACAATCTGACCCTTCGGGTTACCCCGCATCTCAGGATTCCCTACACTCTTTCAAGAGCGCATCCCCCGTGGGTTTTTCCTCTCGGAAAGGTATCGTATTGGCCGTTTAGATCTCTTGGTTTAATGTAAATTTATTCCTGTTAGCTTAATAGTTTTATGGTTATTAATAGTTACATGACAATTTGATAAATAACCACTGATTGTGTTAGAAGAAATGAGAGTTTCTGTAAGATATACTGGTTTAACAGAACGCTGAGTGTCAAAACGTAGCCAGTTTAATGTTTTGTTGGTAATGTTGAGGTTTAGCCCATGAAATTTGCTAATGTCTACGTGTTATTCATAGGTCAAATGATGTGATACTCGAAACGAGACGAGTGACGCTTTGATGAAGATAGTGTCAATTCATGATTCAAGATGTTGGTATCCTAAGGGGCTTTAAGCGGATTTTGTTAGATAATACG
>JABUQX010019732.1:0-10000 GCA_015478945.1 Trachelipus rathkii
CGTATTATCTACAAAATCCCTTAACAAAGAACTAAGTCTATCAAAGATTCCAACATCTTGAATGCGTAGTGAAGTTGACACTATTCATCAACAGAGTTTCACTTCGTTTCGTGTATAGACATCATTTGACCTATGAATAAACGTAGACCTTAGCAAAATTCTAGGGAACTAACATTACCTGCCAACAAAAAAACTTAACCTAGGCTAACGTTTCTAACCATATCATCGATTGTTAGCTCAGCAATATCAAATAATTACAGCTGATATCTTCTCTATCATATCAGTGTTATTTTCACATGTCTTTCATTAATACCTAACATAATAGTATATTACTTACCATAAATGGTTACATTAACCAAGTAGTATCTAAAGCAATAACATTTACCTTCTCGAGAGAACCAGGGGGGATTGCGCCTCTTGATAAGCGGTGTGAATCTGAGATGGGGGATAACCCGAAGGGGTGTAAGCGGGCATTACCATCTCCGAAGGAGGGGTAAGCGCTCAGCCCATGGGTTTAGTATTACAGGTAAGAATATACAGTATTAAGGATAGTATAATAAAGTATACAAAAACAACTTATTTTTGTGTTGTGTCTTTGGATAAAACTTTGTATGTTTACAGTTATTCGTGGGTCTGTATATAATTAGACAAGGTATTAGGATAAATTCTTGTTAAATATTACTGTGTCAATGTAAAATTACGTTAATATGATCGAGATATGCTTGGAACAGTATGAAATCGGTTACGTTTTGTAGCAATGTTGGTTACTTACTGTGTTACGTGTGAACTTTGTTAATGTTAAAGTTTATTCGTGCAGAGGTATGTTAAAATGACGTTGTACATTATTTTGCTTAAGTGTATAGTGACGGCATTATTGCTTGAAGGAATGTGAAAACCTGAAAGTGACAAATATTCGGTGGTTAGTATCTAAAGAACTCATTTTGTGCTCTATTATCCGAATGATACTCGAATGCTAGTAAACAATAGTTGGTCTAATGTGAAATTAACATGATTTGTTAGGAGATATGCTTGAAAAAAGTGTAATTAGGTTACGTTTTGTTGTTATGTTAGTTACATTATTGTTGTTAAGTATGGAACTTTGTTTAATGTAGTAGTTTATTGTCGGCGTAAGGTGTGTTGTGGTTTGCATTGTACATAAATATTCTTAACTTCTGGTACTCTAGTAGCTTTATAATGTGAAAGCAATGTTTAACGTTACATATATTCGCTGGTTAGTATATAACAGGAACTTATTTTTTGACTATGTTTATCCGTTGTTGTTGTTGATGTCTAACGAGAATATATACTCTTTTTGAACTGATATGGTTCGTTCGTTGCGTCGAATTATGTTTACCTTCTCTGATTTGGTTGAAAGTAAAGATTCTCATTACATTTTAATGGGTTGTTCTAACGTCATGATTTCTGTCATTAGTATCATTTTTTGCTGTTCTGGTATATATAATCCGATCTTATCTCTTGATGATATTTTCACGAGGAGCTTCGTTATTCCAACGATGTGTCATTTATATTCAATCGTCAACCGGATGGATACCGATACATTTGTATTCCATCCAGGAGTTCAAATAATAGATCCTTATTCATTTCTGCGGATTCATCAAGAGTATCGACATCGCATCAGCATGGATGTAGGATAGTGCTGTGTTATCCAGGAATAGTTTTTAATTGTTTTAAGCTATCAGAGGTGACAGTGTGAAGGTTATAATAGAATAGCGTTGTTTCTCGTCAGTGACATAATAATTAAGAACCCTTGATGGCGACCTCGGAAACCCATCGAATTTGTGTGACCTTCATGCGTACGTGTATAGTTCACAGTTCGAACATTCTGAAAATACTTAACGCTTGCTCAAAAAAAAAAACGAATTACATCCCACCTCTGCTGAGGTTGACAATACTTGGCGACTTATATATATAGCACATGGTATCTCTATATATTACCAACCGACATATGGTATTCCCGTATAATGTCAGTATACAGAGTGCATTAATAACTATCAGCTTGGATAAGTTTACTTCTCTCTTGATGAGAGAATGATGTGCCTGAATCGACATACGCCAAACAAATGTTAGTGTGCTGAAGGCAATTTATACTTCCATCCTTTCAAAGGGTCTTGAATCTTTAGAGAGATATATAGATCACCCCACTTGAATCCTATGTTCTCTAATTAGATTTATTTATTTATCTTTAAAATAAACTTATGTTTTTATGTTTTATATGTTTTTTATGTATTTATATCTAAATTTTTCAATGAAATTATATGTTATGAAAAAATTAAAACTTGTTACTCTCCGCGATGTTGCTTTATTGACTACGTTTGTTATGATAGCTTGTTTATTCGTCTGGTTGTTATGTGTCTAAGTATGTTATTTCATAGTTTAGCTTTACAGGGGGTAAAACTTTACTTAATTTCTGTTTTACCCATATGTATTATGAATGGTTAGTAAAGGTTATGATAAATTTTGAAAATTTCCATGTAATGTAAATTAACATTGTCCATGTTGGTGATATGATTTTGTAATGTACGAATGATTATGTTTTGTATGTCTTGTTAGTTTATTTTACTGATAAGAAATTTGGACCTTTGTTAAGTTGCAGTTTATCTTGCTTAGAGATGTGTCCTGGTTGTCGTTGTATAATTATATCTTAGTTCTGGCAAGTTATGTTGGCATGATTGTGAAAACTTTGTTACGTAGCATTACTTTCGCTAATCTGTAGATAATTATACAAGATTATGATGTAATTTTGTTAAATATTACCATGTAATGTGAAATTTACATTGATTATGTAGAGATACGTTGACAAAGTGTGAATAAATTTAGCGTTTGTATGAATATTAGTTACTTTTTACTGTGTTAAGTATGATTTTGTTAAGGTTAAACCGTTGCTTCTGTTTAAGGTGTGTCAGTATTCGTTGTGATTATTATTCTTAGTTCAGATAAATGCTATGATTAGCTTTATTAATGGTGAAAACTTTGTTATTTTAGCATATATTCACTGATCAGTGATAAAGAATTTGTTTTTAATGTATGTTATCCAAAATGATACTGCGAAATGCTGATTGAATCAATAGGATCAAATAGACAATGGATTCAAGGATGGGACGTAAAGGGGTGCGGGATGGTGGTTTGATTTACTGATTTACTGATTTACTACTTTAGGTATGTAAAGCGTTACAATTTAGTAAAAATTGACGAATCAATAGATCAATAGAATGGAAACCAAATAAATCATTGACAGGATGGTGGTTGGATGATGGGTTTGATTTACTGATTTACTGCTTTAGGTTTATGAAAACGTAAATTGTAAGTTATAAACAAATAAGAATAATAAAATTTTATTTTATTATTTTTTATTTTTAATTATTTCTTGAATGGTTCTGAAGCGTTATTGCGAATCTTACAGACCCAATAACATAGTGTAAGAGACACCAAATTGGCCATTACACAAGAATTCAAGAAACTCGGACCGCACCGGAGCCACACCGGTTCAGCTGTCACACTGGAAATCCTCCTACCCTCTGAATTCCAGACTCCTTATCCATTCTTCTCCTTCCTAATTCATCCTTCATCCTTCTCCCTTTACTCCTTCGACCTCTGTTTTGCACTTTGTGCTTCTTTTTCAGCCGGGACCCCCTCAATTGGTGGGTCCTAGACCCCAATATTACGGTCTTATAACCCCTCATATTCGAGATTACAGGCTCGATAAACTATATAAGACACCAACCCTCGTGTTATATCCGACTGTTTATTAACTTGTGTCGGGCACAGCACACGGGCCAGGCACCGAAATCCGATACACCTTTGTCTAAGAAAATTAACAACTGCTGAATCGCTTCTCGACAAGCAGTTTCCAGCCTAATACGAACATTCGGTTTTTTGAATGGTGGGCGGTGGGGTCCCCTTTTGGGTGAGCCCACGGAGTAACGTGGCTGAGGGTCCTCGTTGTACGCAACGAGGTTATCCTTCATCATGGGGCTAACCCCCTCCAAATTTAGACCGATACGATAATCTACCCATGTAGATGAAATATGTCGTAGCCATAGCCTGACCGGAGCCGAGCCTAAAATATTTTCACCTATATATATTTATATTATATACAGGGAGAGCGAGTCAAAGCGGGGCCACTAACCGGAGTCGCCTTGCAGGTGGAATCAAAACCGAGTTATGAGGCATGAGCAGCTGCGTGCGTGCGGTGCGGGTGACGGTGCGGTGCGGTGCGGTGCTGGTGCGGTGCGAGCGGTGCTCAGGTAATACGGGTATACATATATATAATTTAATTTATTTATTATTATTTTTTTTAATTATTAATTATTTTAACTCTATTTATTTAATCTAACTTTATTTAATTTATTTTTATTTAAATAAAATGAAAATAAAAAATAAATTAATACACCGAAATAAGAACCGAACCGATCGTAACGTTATCAGTAAAAGCAATTAGCGTTTTCTCGAAACACGTGTTCTTATCATTATCTACTGATAGGAACGACCAGCGCTCCGTGATCTTGGCAGCGCTGCACGCTGGTAATATTACTACTTCATTTTATAATAACATTGGCCAACCAAAAAAAATTATTTTTTTTTGCTGACAATGATATTTAGTCGAATTGATAGTTATCGGTGTTCTGTTTCAGAATGACATAGTTTTCCAATGGCTCTAGTTCTGAATAAATACAGGTGTTCCAGATTTACTCTTATACAATATCTTTTTGTAATTCAATATTTTAACAGTAATATCGTTTTATTTCTTTTTAAGGGGCTTACCTTTAATAATATACTTATTTTTTTTTCTATTTCAGAACTATGAGTACTTCACGAAGAGCCTTTTTGAATAACCCCAAATTCTGCTACATCTGTGGTGAATATTGCAGGAGAACCAAAGAAGAATATTAATAACCTTGTGAACGCAAGCATATCTCCTACTTTGGAATGGAAACTCGGAGACCAGATAGTCTTGGCTCCCCATATGGCTGGTAAAACGTGTGTCGAAAATCTACGTCAGTGGAAAAATGGAAGAAGAAAGGTTTTCAAACATTGGTGTGCCTATGTATTGGCGGGAGCCAAACGACTCACACAGGACTAGTATTTTGTTGGTTAATGTGAAGGTATCAATGTTACAAGAAACGTAAAATTTGAGTATCCGGAATTGAATCAGAGGACCTTACCACACTCGACGATGTCCCATTCAAGTGTTGCACTACACTCCAGAACTAGCATTTGTCTGATGAAGAAGATTCCGGATTTTGGTGTGTCAACGTGCAGATAGTGTGAGTGATATGAGCAAGTACTTCTACACAGCAACCGTTCTCCCAGGAAGAGATCAATGATTATACGAGAGTTAAGTCTCTCCAAGCATGATTCTGAGCTTTTAGCATCTAGACTAAGTGAAAAGAACTATCTCAAGCCGAATGTAAATAACTTTTTCGGACAAGAGTGGTAGTAACTTCTTCCATATTCATTGAAGAAGAAACCTAGTTATCAACTGTAGTAACATCCTCTGGAACTCCTACTCGCAAATGGGGTTAACTAAATAATCCGATCCAGAAGATTGGCGATGTTTATTGGATAGTTCAAACGAGAAGCTTTGAAGTGTGTTATTTCTGAACAATGGCAATAAGACTATCCATCGATTCCACTAGGTCACTCAACAAAACTGAAGAGGAATATGAAACCCTTCTAAGATGATCTTGAGAGCTTAGATATAATGAACACCAGTGGTCTCTATGCGTTGATTTGAAGGGTCAACATCTTACTTGGCAGCAAAGCGGATATAACTAAGTACCCTTGTTTCATAGCTTGTGGATAGTAGCGCTACAGAAGACCACTGGAAAAGGTGGTAGGTCTGTATGACTCTGGAAAATTTGACTGAAGGGTGCATCACATATATCATTACGAACACTGGTTGACGGAAAAATATTTTCCCCCAAAACCACTCCCACATCAAACTAGACTGATGAAGCATTTGTTAGGGCCCTAGACAAAGAATGGTGGCATGTTTCAAATTTATTTGACAGATTTTTGCCAATTTGAGTATGGCGAAACTCAAAGCTGGAATCTTAGCGGCCCTCAATTCCGCCAAAACATCAAGGATTGACATTTCATAAAATTCCATGACACTGAATTGAAGCATCTGCCTGCGAAAAGTTTATGTCTTCGGTTGTTCAGAACTCTTTTGGGCAACCATAATCTGCCCAACTAGAAACTCGTACAGAAAATGCCTTCAGACTTCAAAATTGAATGCTAATCTATACGATAAAAGTTCACTTCTACTAGTTCCCTTCAGATCGTTCCGGATATTCTAGATGTTTATATTCGTTAGGAACCAGGGGAGAGGTTCCATAAGATATTAAGGGATGAAGCAAAGATACAAGGGAAGATGGGATAACACACCTGATTGATGGCAGACTATTGTGAGGCTCAACGTGATTGTCCACATTGGCACACAGAAGACATCGGATAGACCAGCGGTTTGTACTGCATAATTGTGATTTCATGTCTGATTGAATGGTTTTTGCTATAGCAGTTTTATTTACTTACTCTAAACAATTTTATATTAATCTTTCTGTTTTTATTGTGAATTACGTTACAACTAATATTAAATTGTTGTTATTAATGTATTTTTGTGACCACCCTGTATCTCAAAAACTAGAGCCAATCTAGGAAAACAGAGATCATATTCGGAATCAGGGCAACAAGTTACCTATAAAATGACCTTCAAATGTTTTGCCGCAAAATCTTTGCAATATGGCAATTCATCCGTAACAATCAAGCTTTCAAGTACTAGAGACATACTAACAACTTACTATCCTCCATACGGCAGTGAATTTGCTTGAGCGATTGGATTTTGAAATGTATAGCCATTTAAATAGAATTACATAAAGCGTAGCATTTGTTATATATGAGTTTACATGCATCCATATAATTACTAATTAGACATACATTCAGACATGCATTTCTGCACAAAATGATATTACGAAAACACCAAGATTTTCAGGTGCTTTTAGTGCTAAAATTTCCTCTAAGTGAAAACAGGAATGCTTTTCGACTTTGAAAAGCGAAAAAGAATGACTAAGAAGAAAGGAACATATTGTGGATAAACAGAGCTTGGCTCTCTCACTATGAAATTCATAAAAGGACACGGTGGAAACTTGTCTGAGGTGAGAAAATATTATCATTCTTTGAAAGATAAGAAGGATATCAGACTAGATTCCTTATAAAAGAAATAGTTCTTCTAAGAAGAAGCACTTAATTAACTGCTTCTTATAATTATATAAGAAAATAGTGTATTCAGACATTCACTTCTGTCTAATAGTTTTGTCAGAGAACAGAACTGAAATAAGTATGATTTTGTCAGAGAAACAAAACAGAGAGAATTGAATATGACCCTGAGCTTGGAAGGTCAGCTGAAAATTGTTAAAGATTGCTTTGGTTGCTCATCCTTGGCAATTCAAGTATAAAACAAGAATAGGAACAAAAAGTTTTGTGAAAATAAAATGAAAAATCCAAAGATTAAAACAATTGGTTGGTTTTGAATAATGTTTGTTTGAATATGAAGTTGTGGTTGTTCAAATAACCGTAGGTTGTGAAGCATGTTGTGAAAAACAATGTGGTTTGAATGTTTAGAGAAGCATAAACAAAGTGTTTAAAAATTGATGTTGTTTGAATGTCAGAGGAACAAAATTTTTGGAAAATGAACTTGATTTAAGAAATGTTTGTAAACAAAAAATGTTGTTAGTTTGGCGAGAACAATGTTAGAAATTGATGCTAGTCTATAAACGAAACAATATTTGTTTCCAATTGGCAATGTAAATTAAACACGGAGGTGTTATACTGAGAAAAGACAAAACAGTGTTTGTTGAAATTGTAAGCGAAAACACGATTGTGTTTCTGTAGATGAAACTATGTTTGTTTCTGTTTAGAACAAGAGAAAACACGAGATGTTTCTATGAAAACATAATATTCTAGAGAGCATTAAATAAAGAAATATTTAAGAGTTATTCACAAACATCTCTTTAAACAAAGAATTAAACAAAGAGGTATGAACACGACTGCAAGTTTGTTTAAATGGTATTTAAATGTTTTAAACAAAGGTTTGAACAAGAGTTATTGAATATAACAAAGTATTTTGAACAAAAGTGTCTGGGTAAAACAGACAGAAGCTCCCTTGGAAAGGAATGTATGGAAAAAAAATACTGTGAAGTATATATGAATGTGAAGTTCTTTAAAAAGAAGACAAGGAAGGGAAAATGTATGTAAAAACTTTCATGGAGGGAATTATAATTGTTGCAGTTCAATGTTTTAAAAAAGAAAGATAAGGTTTCTTTTAATAAAAGAAACTGTCAATTTCTTTGTTGTGCTATAATGACGTGGCAATAAATTTCTGCTTTTGTTTTTCATAAGATATATTAACTAATTAGAAAATATTTTTTCTAACATCTCGACATTATTATCGGGCGGGTGATCAAGATCATTGCTTCATATTTGCTTTCCTGCTTTCATTTCAGCATAATGTTGAAAAACAATGGGAAAAAAATATGTGATGAACATTGAGACATACTGCTTCAAAGAGGAGTTTTTTACTTGTTTGAAAACGATAAAAATTATTGTTCCAAACAATGTGAGAAGAATATATATATAATATATATTATATATATGTATATATAAATATATATATATATTAATATTATAATATATACAAATCAAAATAGTACATTTTTATGATAAATTATTGCTGTATATATTAGTATAAATATATTATACTTATATATATATATTATTATATATATTCTATTTATAATAATAATAATATAGTATTATAATATATATACAAACAAAATATGCAATAATTTTTATATATTTACGTAAATTACTTGCTGTATAAATTAGATATGATAAATTTTATCATGATAAATTTTTATTCAATTATATATATAGTTATATAATAATATATATATATATATATATATAATATAATATATATATATATATATATATATATAATATATATATATAAAAAAAAAAAAAACTTTTTTATTTGCATCTGGATGAACACTGGTATAAAAGTGCTTGAAAGACAATACAATTGAAAAAATATTGAAAGATGAAGATCCTTTTGAGTGAAAGATCCTTTTGGGTTGAATCATTGTTTTGTATTGTTATGGTAAACTATGAGCAGGAAAATGTAAAAACAGAGAGGATTCTTTCTGAGTTGTTAGTGGTTATAGAGCAGCAAATGAGAAAATACAGAAGTAGGAGCTTCTTTGGACTGAAATGAAATGAGGTTTTACATTTAAGAGGAATTTGTTTTAGAAAACAATGTGAATTTTTATGCAGTGAAATGTAATATAAGAAAGAACAATTCTTCAATTTTGTATTGTTTTGGAGTACAATTTGAGAAAAAAAACTAAAAGATGAAAATCTTTTGAGTAATTGTTGGTTTAAAACAATTGTGGAGAAAATTTCACATAAAAATAGAGAGAACTTTTTACAATGAGGTATGAAGGGTTACCTTTAATCGGAATGGAATGAGTTTAAGAAAAGAAAAGTTGACTTAGAATGTTTTGTTTTTAAGAAGGAGTAGGGATGAACTATCTTTTTTATCGAATCAGGTGGCAAGGCATCGTGTTTATTATGCAATGACACCATACCTGTACTATAAAAGTACAAGATACGCCGTCATTATCAAACTAGGCATTCAAGACAGTGTTCCCAACTCACAGAAAAGTAAAGTTCAGAGAGATTGGAAAGTTTAAAACGGAATCTTTCATTGCAGCTCAATTTCTTTGCGAAGAGGAAACATGAAAATGAGGCCGCAACTAAAGTAAGTTTACGAGTATCTCATTTATTAGCCATTGAGGATAGCCACTCATTTAGGGCAAGTTAATTAAATCTTGTTCACATATCGCGCCCTAAGAAATATGTCCGGAGAAAACTGACTTGTTTAAAAATATCAATAAGTTTCGATCATGTGCATAAAATTAAA
>JABUQX010019732.1:20000-22500 GCA_015478945.1 Trachelipus rathkii
TGGCTGGCATGTATGGAAGATTATTTTAAAGCAGATGGAATAGATACTGATGAGAAAAAGTTAGCTTCCTATTCCAGGTATGTCGATGCAAAAGGTTCATGTAGAGAACTTATGAATGAACATGAAGAGCTCAGATTCGCTAAAACATGGAATGAGTTCGCAAGAAACCTTCTAAAAATTCTTGATCCGCCTACGGCCGAGTCAACTTTTAGTACATGCAACGTCATTGATGAAATAAATTGGAACCATAACCGTCCTCTCATCTTGTATGCCACTGAAGTGTCCAAGGCAGTACAGGAGTTTGAGAGACATTTTTATGCCCAACATGGAGAGAAGCTTTCAGACAAATTAAAAAGGACATTAATATTTTCTAAACTGTACAAAAATATTCCTAAACACTTTCAGCCAAAAGTTATTGAATATTTTGATGCAAATTTGTCTTTCACCTCTCAAATTGAACAATATATAGCGAAAACATCCAACGCTATTTCCAAACCTTTTCAAGGAGGATCTAACTCTTCTAGACATAGTCAGAATGTACGCTCATTTCAGGCAGAATCTCCTACGGTAAATTCTCAAGTTAATGATGCCAGTTCCAATGTGAGAAGAACAATAGACAGACCTAAGTGTTGGAGATGCGAACGTTTCGGGCATAAAACTGACGAGTGTCGTTATAGGCCTTACTGCTCCTCCTGCTTAGATTATCATGCAAGAGGGACGCAAGATGCGTGTAGAGGCTCTTCCTGGGATTATCAGAGTCCCCGAGCGTTAAAGAGAGTCAAAAATTTATCTCCTGATGGAGGTAAACAGAGAAATCAGGCACAGCAGTCACAGGAGAGAGTTAAGAGTAAAAATAATGGAAGAAGGAATAATAATAGGAATGGAGGGAGAAAGGAGCAGAAGGGAGGCAACTCAGTAGTGCATAATGCTTCTCGGGCTTCTCCTCAAGCTTCTTCTTCTTATAACCAACGTTTCACTCCTACATATGCTCGAAATTCTCAATCTTTCAGATCTCCTAATGCACCTCGATCTAATTTCTCTTATCCTTCTACTTACTATAACTCACGCATGCCTCAAAGGAATATGACCGCTTCTACTAATAACCGTCCTTATTATAACTCTTATAATAATTATAATAATTATAATAGACGTCAAAATATAAGCGCTATGAGTGATATGCATGATAATAGAATTCCTTCGGAAAACTATGATCACTCCCCCTCGCCTATATACCATTCAGAAGATTATAATCAGTCATATTATCCTCAATATGAGAATAGAATGAGGAGTCCTCCTTCTGGGGACCCCCCTTTTTACCAGTAGTTGGATATTCTCCGACTCCGATATCTGACGAAAATAATTCTTCAGGAGTCTGTCAGAAAGATTACATCCTCCCTACTATTTCTCTTTTGGTAGAGGATGACCTTTCTGTCCCTAATTCTTCTAATATATTTTCCACTTCTTCTCCTAGGAAGAAGGGGATTGTATATAGCTTACCTATACAATTAACCACTAATAATGCTTACGTATGCAATACAGAGGCCATGATTGACTCCGGAGCATGTCGGAGTTTAATCCGGCACTCTTTTTACAAGAAACTATGCATGGCTTTCCCTAAAAAGGAAGATAAACCAATTGTACTCCCAGTGGACTTAGATTTAAGATCTATATCGGGCCAAAAATTGAAAGTTTATGGTCTTACAGAATTATATATAATCTTAAATGGGAAATATTATCTTGCACGCTTTTATATAGTTGATGACTCTTCCTCATTTTCTCAAGATGTATTGATTGGGACAGATGTATTAAAAGAGTTGCCTATTTTAATAAACGCTAAGCATGATATAGTGCATGTGTGTAATGACTCTGGAAGGAAAGTGCGTGATATACCGTTAGTCATAAGTGCTATACGTTCTTATTCGAAATGTTCGGATAAACAAAACCCTTTCAATTACATTGAAGGCAGCCTTCCACAACATACACATCCTACATATAGTTCACATGGACATTTACCAAACATGCATAGTCAAAATGATATTAGATTTAAGGAAAATTATAAATTTAAGGAAAATGGCAGATCTTTGAAAGAACCCCCTCCTCCGGGTGCCTTTAATCCCCCTGATCAAGGGATTATCGGGACCTACGGTAGGGATTCTTTTCAGAGATCTTCCTATTTAGATAGGGCTAATTATAAAGAAACTTCTGGTACTCCTCTACGAGGAGACAACACACCTTTCCACAGAAGGACCTTTTCAAGGCTTCACGCTGTTGGAAACTCAGGAGCACCTCTTCGAGGAGGCTCTAATATTACACCCAGGGGGGATCTTTTTCTAAGATCTTCTTCTGCTGAAGTTTCTAGTGCATCTTTACAAGATACACGTGCCGAAGGCTTAGACAGTGGTTTAAGCAATTTTAAAAGTACAGGGAATCTTTCTCTACGAGAAAGGTCGCCTGGTGCCGAAGTCTTAGGTTCACAACCTCCCCGAGGGATCTTAAGCAA
>JABUQX010019732.1:25000-32500 GCA_015478945.1 Trachelipus rathkii
GCCACAAATCCAGGGTACCGGTTTGGTGCAATTTTTAAAATATAGAGGTGCGGTGCCGTGCGGTGCGATGATGCGGTGCGGTGTGTGGGGCGCTCATTTTGGTGTGGTGCAGTGCGTCACACAAATCCAGGGTACCGGTGTGGTGCAATTTTTAAAATATAGAGGTGCGGTGCGGTGTGGTGCGGTGCGGTGCGGTGTGGTGCGATGCGGTGCGGTGCGTGGTGCGCTCATTTTGGTGTGGTGCAGTGCGTCACATAAATCCAGGGTACCGGTGTGGTGCAATTTTTAAAATATAGAGGTGCGGTGTGCTGTGGTGCGGTGCGGTGCGGTGCGCATTGAAATATAGAGGTGCGGTGCGGTGCGACAAAGATGGCTTTGGGTGTGGTGCGGTGCGTAGTGCGCTTACCCTGGTGCTGTGCAGTGCGGTGCGCAAAATTCCGGTGCTCGGCCAACACTAGTCCAAACCCCACCAAAAAAAGGCCAAAAAAAAAATGACACATTTTAATTCGTGAAACTAGGTGACTTCCACGAGGATCTGGAACTTCAAACTTACAATATATACAGCCATACCCTTCGACTACAAGAGGAGATACTTATTTTTAAAAAAGGTCAAGAATTTTTTTTTTTATTATTTTTTTTCCTTATGGTTGTAACTTTTTTTTTTTTTTCTCATGATTTTTTTTTTTTTTTTTTTTGCTATTGTTATCATTATTTGTCCTTTAAAAAGACATACTGTTTGTCAAATTTATTAAAATAAATATTCCGTAGGTTTTATTGCATATTTTCCACCTTGGGGTGAATTTGACCCCATGTTACTAAGTACGTCTCGTAAAACGCATGTTACCATTCTAGGGTTAAATAATTTGAATGTCCAGAATAGACATTATTCTCATAATTTTCAAAATAATTCAAATTTAGGACATTACATGCCCTCAGTACCATTCCTGGGTACTAATAAAGTTGATTGTGAAAGAAAAATCTTTAGTGTAGATTCTAACTCCGATCCTTTTTATCATCCTGATTCGTTTTATGGACGTCCCACGGCCATAGGATCATTACAGGACTCAAATAGAGGCATATTGAGACAAAATGGCAAAGGTGCAGATTGTAATCAGTTGCCAAAATCTCTTTTAAATTTATCTTTTGAGTTACCTATGCCTCAACACACTCTTCAAAGTGAATCAATACGTTCGAATCCTCTTTTTAAAGCAAATTTACAATGTAGAATTCCTGGAATGTATTCAAATGACATTTCAGAAGTACCAAATGTTGAGATAGATGATGATTTATCATATAAAGTGTACTCTTCTTCAGCTGTTCGGATTTTGCCGTACTCTAGGTACATTCTTCCGGTCAAGGTTGAGTCTGATATCCATGCTTCTCCTCCGGAGAACATAGCTCTCATCACAGAAAGTAAAAATGATTTCTTAAATTCAGGTACACTCTTCTTTGGTAATACGTTATCTACGTGCACTGACGGTAAAATATTATTGGAATTAGTAAATTTAAGTGCTGATACTATTAATTTTGATAATCACACTTATCTTACAACAGCTTCTCCATTACTTTACAAGCAAAATGAAGCCTCTGCAGATAATGATTTTATAAATGCAGTTACTACTTCCAAAAATCTTTCTTACTCTCAAATTAGAGAGATTTACCGTGAAATATTGCTTTCAGAATCTAGTAAAGATTCTAATAAATATGTATTGAACAATAAATCTCAATTAGAAGAGATGTTGACCTTTTTAGTGAAGAATAGAGATTCAATTGCTCTGGCCGATGATCCTGTTGGACTTTGTAAATTGAATAAATTTTCCATTAAGCTTATAGAAGGTAGTCCTCCATATGTCTACACCAGGCCCTATAGATTGCCGCACAAATACATGGAGATCATTGATGAATGGGTTGAAGATAGCTTAGAGAAAGGATATATTACTCCCAGTGTTTCTGCTAGTTCATCCCCACTTCTTCTTATACCGAAAAAGACAGGCGGAAAATGAGAGTAGTGGTTGACTATAGGAAACTTAATTCTTTCACCATTCCAGATCGCTTTCCTCTGCCAAGCATTGCAGAAAGCTTGTCGCTCATAGGCAGCGCGCGCATCTTCAGTTGTTTGGACCTCCTTAGTGGGTTTTCACATCTTAGCGTCTCTGAAGATTCTAGGCACCTAACTGCCTTCTCTACTACTAGAGGGCACTACGAGTACTTAAGGATGCCGCAGGGAACCTGTAATTCTCCCTCTGTCTTTTCAAGAACAATGGAAATGGCTTTATCAGGTTTGCTAGGTGTTGTTTGTCTTTTGTTCATAGATGACATACTAATTTTCAGTAAGGATATCCCTACTCATTATTCACACCTCTCCAAAGTCTTTAACGCCTTGAAAATAGCCAACCTTAAAGTAAAGCTTGAGAAATGTTCCTTCTTTAAGAGCAGTGTCACCTTCTTAGGCTTTCAAATTAGTGAAAAAGGTTTATCTCCGGATCCAGTCAAACTAGAAGCTTTAAAAGGTTTCAAAATTCCTCAGAATGTCCATGAAGTACGGGCTTTGCTCGGCTTCTATAATTATTTTCGCAATCTCATTCCGAGGTTTTCAATAATTACACAGCCCCTAACTCTCTTATTAAAGAAAAATGTTCCATTTTCTTGGCAGTTAGAGCAACAGACCGCATATGACACTCTGAAGAAACTTTTACTTATGGATCCTGCCCTTTCCTTTCCCGATTATACTAAACCTTTTATATTAAGTACTGACGCGTCTTCTTACGGTGTCGGTGCTGTTCTATCCCAATTAGATGACAATGGTAAAGAAAAACCTATTGCTTTTTCGTCAAAAATGATGAATAAGGCAGAGTTAAACTATAGTGTTACGGAGCAAGAAGCCTTAGCTATAGTACATGGTCTTATTAAATTCAGAACTATCATTTTTGGTTATCCCTTAAAAATTTATACTGACCATGCTGCCTTAGTTCATCTATTTCGTCATAAACAATTGTCTGGCAGATTAGAAAGATGGAATTTGAAAATTCAGTCTTTTAAGCCAGAAATTATTTATAAAGAGGGTAAATTAAATGTCGTTCCCGATTATTTAAGTAGAAACCCTGTTCCAAATACTGGTCATCTACCTTCTTCTGGTGAAGAAGAGGAAATCCTTCCCCCTTCTCCTTCGAATATTACATATTCTCGTGAGACCTCTTCTCCTTCTCGTATAGGTTTACTTCGTCAAAATCCTATTCCTTTAGCTTTCGCTGATAAGAGAATATATCATTTTACTAAAGATGATCTTTTTCATGAATAGAGAAGAAATCGTAGACTATCAGAAATAATAAATGAGATTGAAAATTCTCCAGTTCCTGATAGTTGTCTTCCTCATATCATTATCAATGGTATTCTTTATTTCATTACGAAAGAAAATAAGTATTTGATAGAAATTCCGGACTCATTAATATATACTATAATATTTTTGAATCATAATACATTATCTGCTGGTCATCCAGGTGCTGAACGCACTGAACGTCGAATCAGAGAATTATACATTTTTCCTAGGCTTTCAGCTTATATTTCGTTTTTCTGTAAACAGTGTATTTCTTGTATTGAAGTTAAAGGTTCGAAACCTCAAATCCAGTAGCTATCAATTCTTATCCTCTTCCTTTCTTACCTTTTTCTAGGGTTCATTTGGACACTATAGGTCCTCTTCCTAAATGTAAATATTCCGGTGCTAGGTATATTTTAGTTTTTAAAGACGCTTTAACTCGCTACTGCGAACTTTGCCCTGTCTCAACTCGTGATGGCAAGGTAGTAGCTGAAGCTCTTTTGAATAAAGTCATTGTAAATCATTCTGTTTCAGAAATATTAGTCAGTGATAACGCAGGTGAATTTACTTCCCAGTTCTTTAATGAAGTTTGTAAAACTTGGAACATAAAGAACCGCACTATTTCCGTTCGACATCCCTCCTCAAATAGCCTCGTGGAGCGAGAAAACCGTCGTGTAGAAGATTATCTCCGTCAATATGTTTCTTCTAAACAAGACGACTGGAGTAGGTATATTTCTTTTGCTCAAATTGCTTTAAATACTACTTACAACTCTTCTATTGGAAATACACCCCACTTTTTGTTACATTTCTATGTTCGTTGATTATATTATGACCTTCCTAATTACGTTTCTCCGTTTGTTAATAAGCCCAATCCTCTTAAAGATCATCTCTATGATTTTAACGCGGAAATGGCTGAACGAGCAGCATCTATTCGTGATTTAGCTCGTCAAAAATTGGAAAAAGAAACATTTAGAATTGCTCAACAGCAACATTCTAAAGCCCCAATTCGTCCTATTCGTATAGGTGATTATGTCTATACACTTGCTGTTAAACCTCCCAATTTATCGCCCAAGCTTTTTAAGAAATGGGTCGGGCCGTATTTGGTTGTAGGTGTTTTGAAATATAACAAATATCAACTTCGTTGTTTAGTTACCAATAAGGAATTTGTGTCACATGTGGACAATTTAAAGATTCTCCCCATGCCTGTTGTAAAAACTGCCGACAATTCCTTTTCTTCCCAATGGAAATACTATAATCCTTTACAAAATAATGTTAGGCGTGCTCCACCACCACCTGCCCCTCCACCACCTAAACGTCGTTTTCAACCTCGAAAGGGGGACAATTCAGGTGATGATGATGATGACACACCTGATAATAATGCTTATACTGAGTATGTGGTATTTAGAGATGCTCCTCAAGCGCCCCAACCGGCACCTAGGCATGAACATCAGCCAAGAGTTGCACCTCAAGCACCCCAACAGTCTCCAAGGCATGAACAACCACCTGTTGCACAGAGAAGACCTGAGATGTCTCCTACTGCACCGAGTGCTGTACATCCTGCACCTAGGTTGAGTGTGACTCCTATCTCCCCAGAGTCTTCACTTCCCCTATCTATGCCTTCTACTCCGAGACAAATACCACCTCCTCAGCATCAACAAACAACACAGAGAATTCCTTCGTCAGGACATTCATCTGTGCAATCCCCTACGAATCAAAATTTTGATCCGTTTACTACCTATTCTCTGAGGAGAAACATTTCCTATAGTTCTCCCCAACTATCCTCTCCTCGTACTCCATATGCATCTGGTTCTACTTCTCTTCATAGTTCGCCTCTTCTTTCTAGAAGATCTTCTATGCATGATAGTAATCCACCATCTTCACCAGATGAACCTGATAATGGTGCTATTGCACTTCCACCACCTATTCGTTATTACGATGAGTATCCGAATGTAGATACTTCCCCTTCTTCTCCTGAAGAAGTAAATGTTAGAGATGACAGACGTAAAGATCCTTCTTATCGTCCACATCCTCAATTCCATGGTCCTCGGGATTCTTCACCCATGCGATTGCGTAGTCATGCCAGACAGCAGTCTCCCCCTCCTGTGAATCCCGATACTCCTTCTTTCTATGAGATAGATCCTTCTACTATATCTTGGACTCCGAATCCTCGTGTAAGATCTAGATCTGTTTCTGAAGTATTGGAACAATTCCCCTATGATGACTCCCCTCCGGAGTTATATCCAAAACTTCCACCAAAACTTCCACCTAAATTACCTCCGAAGTTACCACCTAAGCTTCCACCCAAGCTTCCACCTAAATTATCTCCTAAATTTACTAGTTCTTTACAATACAATACTCCTTCATATTCTCAGAGAACTTATCCAAGAAATATATTCTATCCTTCTCATTCTACTCCAATTACAGATGTAGATAATATCCCAGGTACTTCAACCAGTACTACAGTAGATCCCAAAAAGAAGGGAGCTATTCCTAAAAGAAGAAAATAATTTACAACCAATCTATATTTCTATTGATATTTCTACTTCGTAGATTCCAATTAGAAATAAATAAAAATTAAACAAAATACTATATAATAATAAAACCCCGGAACATAAAAATCTTTACCGTGTTCCATATTAATGAATTTACAATTCATTAAGTTGTATATATTGTATATAGATTTTTTTTTGCTCTTTCATAAAAATTGAATTTTTATGTTCCACAATTAATTTTAAGTTTTCGAACTTTATTGGTTTGATAATACTTTGTAAGTCTTACATTACATGTTTGATAACATTGTGTATGTCTTCCATGTTAAGTTTGAAGTTAGAATTAGTGACATTGTTTATGTCTTACATGTTATCAATTACACTTGTGTACTTGTGAGTTCTGTTGCTTGCAACATACTTACGATGTGAGTGTTATTGTCCGTCCTATTAGGTAAATGTTTATCGAGTAAGTACCTGTGAGTACTATTGTCCGTCCTATTAGGTCATTGTTAATTTTAAGATACTTACGTTGTGAGTTTTCTTGTCCGTACCATCTATGTACTAGTAGTAATTGTCCAATAGGTTGTAATCGTTTATACGTTTATATGTTACCTTATATTATAATCTTAACATGTTCCATGTTATCTTATACAAGAAAAGAAAATAAAAATAGAAAAATTTTGAGAAAATGGAAAACAAAAATATATGTTACGAAATGCATGATTTAATCACTATAGAGTTATGTATCTGCTTTATATGTTACGCTTTAATCGTATTACGTTCTTGTATTGCTTAAACTAGCTTGGATTTTTTTTTTGCTTTTGAAAAGTTTATGCACTTTGGAAAAAATTTTTTAAATTCATAATAAACAGTATATGCTTTAATAAATTTAAATCAAATAATAATGCATCGTCATTTTATTGAAAATTTTGCTTTACTAACTATATTATACTTCCCTTTAACGATAACAATTACTGATCGACTGACTGAATACTTATAAAGAAATTACAGATAACAGCATACACTTTCAATTCTTTTACTATCATCTTTGCAAAATTTTATCTTCAAATCTCTGATTAAATTTAGAGTATTGGAAGATGAAATCGTTAGTGTATATTAGATTGACCAACAAAATTAATTAAAATAAAATTTTAATTAATAAGTTTCCCATATGTTTTAATGTAAAGAAGGGAGCTTATATCAAGTCACAATACTCCCGTGACTTTACCTCGAGTCAATCTAATACGATTCCATCTCACGCCCTAAAAACTGAGTCAATTGTAACTGACTTTGGTGTTCGGCGGTTGTCTTATATTGTGATGTGATTCTATTATTATAAATTATGTTCTTATAAATTTCTTTGTAATAGGTTAGGCACTAACATTTCTGTGCTTTAAAAACTTGTAATTAAATTTTTATTAGTGATTGACAATTTTCACTACTCTTCTAAGATTCTTAAATTGCATAGCAAAGCCGCCAGTTCTGTATTCAATAAAATCGGTGCTGTTGCCACCCTAAAAGAATCTTTTAATACAATTATTGGTAAGTTGACAAAATTGATTATTGAGCATCATATATATATATCTATTGAAACATAAATGTAAATATAATGCTCATCATGGTTTTAAACATGTGAATACAAAATCCAATGGTATCACATATTTATCTGCATTTAAATAAATGTGAATAAATGCGTGT
>JABUQX010019733.1:0-42516 GCA_015478945.1 Trachelipus rathkii
ATATTATATATATATATATATATATATATTCTATATATATATATATATATTATTATATATTATATATATATTATATTAATATATATATATATATCTATATATATATATATATATATATATATATTATTGGAAATTTTTGTAGAATTATCCGAAAGGTGTAAAATGTAAATAGAATTTTAATTCCTTCCAAATTGAGACGTCAATTCAATTATTAAATCTAGCTTAATATTTAAAAGTTTAAAAGTTTAAAATAATATACAACTCACCTAGGTTTATGATATTAAGCTTGATAATTCAGTTGTTTTCCTAAGTAATTACTTGGATGTGGCCTTTTAGTGAAAGGCTTATTAGTGGTAAATAATAGGTAGTTAAAGTTCAAAGCTTTTGGCCATGAGTTTACCAAACATCTAAATCAAGTGATAGGCGATAAAGTCAGAGGTGATTAGATTAAATAGAATATATATATATAGAATATCCAACAACCAGCCCTGCTAAAGTCGGAATATAAAGAGTTAGGGCTAGCTTGGCATCACAGAAACCTAGCCCAATTCAAGCTTGGACAAGCGTATACTCTATCTTTTAATAAAGTAAGATTGAAAGCCTATCCACTTACAACTATAAAACATAAATATCCTTAGTTCTTTTTTTGGCAAATGGAGAACTTTATAAAATAATTCACTGTTATAGCTGATGGCTACATTTTTAACTCTTAGTGTGCTCAAATTTGACCTCAGTGCTCTTTCATTTATTTTCAAAAAAACATATTTCGGCTGTTGCCTAACCAACAATTTTTAGCCAAAGCCAAATTAAAGCCGTTTTCGTTTTGGCAATATTCTTACGAATTCTTACGAAAAATAAGAACGTTCTCAAAAAAATCGTTCGTTTTGTCAAAGGTAAGAAAAATCTAAAAGGTTTTTAACCAAGTTTACGAACATAAACAATTTTTGAATGAATTTTTGGATTTCCCTATCGAAAAAATTTATTCTTACAAAAATTGTAAACAAGGAATGATGCCAGAAAGCAGTCATGAAATTTTTTTTCTTTTATTTTTTCTCTTTTTTTTTTTTAAAATGGAATCAATTTAATGACTTTAAGAGTAGTGAGATTGTATCAAATATTTGCGTGATATTCACATTTTAAATTATCCTTCTTACTTGCACATATACATTGCCTAAATCTGATTAATACATCCTTAATTATTTTTGAAAAAAAATCAAAACAAGAGCAAGTTCATAATTTTTGTTTCCTTTTTGTAAAGAGCCAAATATATATATATATATATACTATATTATATATATATATATATATATATATATATATATATATTATAATATATATACTATATATATATATATATATATAATATATATATATATATATATATAGTATATTATATATATAATTATATATATATAAGAGAGAGAGAGAGAGGGAGAGAGAGATTATAGATAGAGAGAGAGTGTGAGATAATGAGAATAGAGAGACCCCCCGAAGACATCAATCCAAACAACATGATTTTCTTCAATGTTTTAAACAAGTTTATAAGAATAAGAATTCATTTGCGGTCGTTTTGGCACGAAACCGTTCCTAAAATGCGTAAGAATTTGTCTTATCGAGGTAAGACAAAATGTGAATAAAACGAAAACGTTAAGTCTCCAACCATAGTGTATCTAAAATAGTTTTATAGCAAATAGGAAAGTTTTAATACAGGAATAAAATATTTTTAATATTAGAATATATATATATTTGTATTTATATATATTTTATATATATAATATATATATATATATATTATTATATATATATATATATATATATATATATATATATCTTATATATATATATATATATATATATATATATATATATATATATATATTTCTGCAACAATTGCACTCTTTATTCTAATTTCCACTCTCTCTGAAAAGAGGTGCACATTCCGTGTTCTTTCCCTTTAACTTAAAGTTTATAAACCTACTGCAGCTAGGTTTAACTCTGCTCGTTCTCACGCTATTAGACACAGGTAGCCTTCAGGAATCATGGTCGCTTTTCAAACTCCAAAATGTTATGTTTCTTATTTTAAATCCCGAAATCCTGCTAGTTGAAGGGAATTGAGATTGATTCCCCTTATTTTGGTACAGGAGCGCTTTTCCATCAAGAAGGGAAGGCCAAAGCAAAAAGACACACGGAATAATTAAACAAGGCAGCGTGCAAGCTTGAAGCACAATTTTTGAGAACGACAGAAGGAGTACCATCAGAACCGTACACCTTCTTATTGCCAAGCTCAAAAAGAGCAGAAATAACACCTTTAAAAGAAATTACAATATTAACATAAATATGTTGGAGGGAGATGAAGAAGAAGGAATAGCACTAGAATCGTCTAAGGTGGAACCAGAAGCAAATTTTGATCGAAGTGTTCAGCTTTAGTGGAAGGTAAAACGGCAGTTGTGCTGTCGGAAGATAATAAGGAAGGAAAGAGGAAGCAAAGTTAAAGTTAGAATATTTTGCAAAATGTCAAAAGGACGTGAGGAGGAGGAGCCAGTAAGGTTATTGCATCATAGTGAATAGTGATTGCATTTTCTACTGAGAAAAGAATTTTTTAGTGTCATGGAGAATAAATTTTTTTACGATTTTGGGATGAAATCTGGGATGGCACGAAAAAAATCAAATGAAAAAAATCAACCGATTTTTTTACTCGATTTTTTTATAAAAAAAAATCATGATTTTTTGTGATTTTTAAAAAAAAATTTAATTTTTTTTGTATATTTAAGTGATTTAACTTCAATAGAAATAAAAAATTAAAATAATATATATAGCAAGGCTACTCTGTCCAAATTTCTACACTATTGTCAACAAAAGGATCATGTTTCAAACAGGTTTCTTTTATTTCTGATGTAACATTTATCAATATTACAAATAATATCAGGCGTTACTATTAAGTATTAATCGACTCCTTATTCACCATTAAAATTATCCGATTCTCAGTAATGATAATTATATATATATATATATATATATATTATAATATATATATATATAATATATAGAGATATTATTATATATATATATATATATATTATATAAAATATATATATATATATATATATATATATATATATATATATATATATATATATATATATATATATATATTCGAGTGGGGATGGCAGGAAATGGTGTTAGAATGATGGAAGAAAGTGGAGGGATAAGTGGGAGGGTGCCCTACCTATTATATTAAGGTTACCAGACGTCCCGTATTTTCCGGGACAGTCCCGTTTTTCAAACCACTGTCCCGTTTTTTGTATCCTGTCCCGTTTTTTAATCAATTGTCCCGTATTTTAAAACAGATGAAAATGAATCCAAATTTTTATTTATTTACAACTTACGTTGGTAAACATTATAAATCTTGAAATTTAGCAGCTGCAAGCAGCATATAGGCTGGCATGAAATCGCTATACTTATAAAGGCAGGAAAACTGAGAAGAGATTCATGTTCGAACATGTAGATGTAGTACTTTGAATTTTATGTAGTGAATAAGCGAAGGGCGCGAAACATGTCAAAAAAAATAACAGTCTTTCTTTGGATCGCTCTGTGCGTGACAATTTGTTATTTGTCCTAATTAGTTTAATTATCTATATCTATATATTATATATATATATATATATCATATATTATTATATATTATACTTATATATATATATATTTCTATAATATATATATATATATTATATAATATATATTATATATAATATTGGTAATTGTGATAAGACGAGCTCTCCTGGACTTTTAGTTATTATTCAATATATTTTTAAATATATTGATTTTTCTTGTAGGATCGTAAAATCAAGTACAGGTAATGTTAATATTTATTAATTAAGCATAGTTAAATTATTATAATTCCGTTTATAAAATCGTAAACCCAGGCCATTTTTACTGACTTGCCTATGTTTCATAAGTCATAACAAAATAGGGATTAATTAAAGATACGTTACAAAAATATCGACATGAAGTTAACAAAAAGCACCTTTTCAAATTTTTTTTTTTTATGAATTTTATTTGAAAATCGTATGTGAAGTAACATTTTTGCAATTTTTTTGTTCTTTTAATTTTTATATTTTTAATAGAAATTTACACTCCTGACCCCGTGAGTACTGGATAAATAATACAATTTTTATTTATAATGCATTTTTACATTTTCTTATTTTACACAGAAATTTATTTTTATACATTAAAAATATATTATTTAATGCAGTACTCGTCCACGGGTAACAAATATCCATTCCTGCATATATATATATATACTATATATATTATTTATATAAAAAATATATATATATATATAATAATATATATATATATATATATATATATATATATATATATATATATATATATATATATATATATATATATATATATATATATATATATATATATATATATATATATATATATATATATATATATATTATGCAAATGCATGGACAGAATGGGTATTTCTATAGGGATTCGCCCGTACCCTTACCTTACGTGACAGTTTGAAGAAATAAAAATTTTTATGTATAATGCAAATTTTGAAAATTTATTGCTTTACAAAAATTTATTTTTATATCTATAACTTTAATTAAAATTGTATTCACTCGTCAAGAGCCGTCTTATTCACAATTAAATATATACTATATATAATTATATATATATATATTATATATATATATATATATATATTATATATAAAGTATTATATTATATTATATATATAAATATATATATTATATAATTATTATATATATAGTATATATAAATCTATATATATATATTCAAAGCTAAATTTTTCATTAAATTTTAAGCCTGTTGAAAATTTAAAATTAATTGAAATATGGCCCCCAAAGGCAAGAAGGAATGTGTTTTCCGATAAGGACCTTGAGAAAGAATACCCATATATGAAAAAGACATTTACGGAATCACGTGTTCGTTGAAACATTTGTTCTTCCTGCTTTAATATCAGTCATGGAGGAAGAACAGATATTACACAACATTTAAATACTGAAAAACATAAAACTGCTTTGCGTGCCAGTGCATCAAGTTCAACACACAACGTTTTTCAGAAATGACATTTTTGGTGACAAAGAACTTAAATTAGCCGCGGCTGAAGAAGCATTTGCCTATCACTTAGTGCAACATAATAAATCTTTCAAAATCTATGGATTGCTCTTCAAAATTAATCAAGACTTGTTTTGACCCTAAGTTTACATGTGCCCGTACAAAAGCGGAGGCAATTGTTTTAAATGTCTTTACTCCAATAGCTATATCGGAACTGCAGACTGATATTCGAGAAGCCAATTTTATTTCGATTTTGACCGACGCTTCAAACAAGGACATTAAAATATTTCCAGTACTTGTTAGATATTTCCAACTGTTTTAAATAAACTCTGTTGAAACTTTTATAAGTAAAATCATTGCCCTCGGAAACATCTAACAATCTCTGCATTTTTAATTGAATGCAAAAGAAAAAACAATAGCTTCTGCCAGGATACATCACTAATGCAATTTTGGGGGTATATCTAGAGAGGGCGTTAACAATGTTTTTTACAAGCGCAGGAGGACTTGGGACATGGTTTAGTTTGAATAGGATGTTCTGCTCATATCATTCACAACACTATTCAGACAGCTGCTTGAATGCTCTTCTATTGATTATTGAAGGCATGCGTTCTTCAAAAATATATTCTCATTTCTATACATACACAGTAAAGTTGAAAAACTTAAAAGAATTTTGTGAATTTGTTAATTCAGAATATCTAACAGCAAATATTAGATATAGCAAACAAAAGTATGGCTTGTCTATGATAGACTGGCGGTTTGAGACCGGGTATTCTTGAGCTGGTGAGTGGATCACATTAAGAGATATTCAATTATTCTCTTGAGTACTAGAGAAATATGCCTCTTAGATATAGATAGATAAAGTTATTTCATGTTTGAAAATCCTTTATCTGAAGCATGGCTTTTCTTTTATCCCAGTCAAGCGTCACTTTCACCATGATATTGAAAAGAATTTGAGGGATACAATTATACAATTTTCGAATAATGTAGCCTATGATTTTTAAGAAATAATATGGCCTCTAAGAGCGAAGATTGTTTTATTCCATTAGCTGTGACAACGATTCTTCAAAAATTGGAAAGAGAAGGCCTTGCATCAGAAGTTGCAAAATTTAAACAGTATGTTCATACATTCTACAAAACTGCATTTGATTATTTATCTAAATGAATCAATCCACTTAAAAACTTTAAAAAAAATTTACTTGGGTAACACTAAAGAGAATACCGTGCTGGGAGGAAGTAGCAGAAACCCATAATTTTATTCTCGAACTAATCCCCGCCTTTACAATTGACGAGACTGCGCTTTACGACGAATACGTGTTTGTTAAACAGTATGTGACCTCAAAAATGTTATCCAATTGTAAATCAAAGAAAACATCTTCTGGTGATTGTTGGGTCGAAATCATTTCGCACTTTCAAGCTAATAATGTGCCATATTATAATATCCTTAAAATGATAGAATTTCTTTTTTGTAGACCGTGAACGAGTGTTTTCTGCCTTGAACTTGAGACGGTCGTGTCGTCTGCCGCTTCAACAAGTGAAAAAACTCAACTGTCTGTGAAAACTTTGAAAACAGTAAATAACAAAATTTAACTTTCGACCAATTTTTATTAATTTTTACAGAATGTTACGTAGTGAAATTGACATTGTAAAATTATACATTCATCTGAGAAATATTTATGATACTTCCATTGCCCTTATTCAGTGGTAAGTATATATATATACTATATATATATATATATATATATATATATATATATATAATATTATATATATATATATATTATATATATTAATATAATCTATATAATATATATATATATATATATGTATATTATATGGCTGATAGTGCCCCGTATTTAAGATCATAAAATATGGTAACCTTATATTATATGCGGATGATTTGGTTCTGTGTGGCGAATCTGAAGAGAGTTTGAGAGGATTGGTAGAGAGTTTTGGCAGGGTTGTAAAAGGAGGGGTTTGAAAGCAAAGTAGATAAGAGTAGTTATGGTTGTGAGTGGGACAGTCGCTCAGTGTGACATTATGTTAGATGGTGAGCAGCTGGAGCAGTGTCTGAGTTTAAATATTTATGGGTATGTGTTGGATAAGGGGATAGATGATGCGAGTGTAGTAGGAAAAGCTTGTGAATGGCAGGAAGGTTGCGGTGCAATTAAATCGTTGGTGAATGTAAAGGGACTAAGTCCTTGAGTGCGCTAGAGTCTTACATGAGGGTATGTTGTTACCTGTGTTATTGTATGGTAGTTGAGACTATGGTCTGGATAAGAAATTAGATCTTTAAAGTTCAATGTGTTCAGATGACAATCTTAGGGGTCATGCTAGGTGTGAGAGAATTAATAAAATGAGGATGAACGTAATTAGAGGTTGTGTGGTGTGAAGAGGGGTAAATGAGAGAATAAATGAAAGTAATGTTGAATATGGTTTGGTCAAGTGGAAAGGATGGATGATAGTCGGTTGGTTAAGCGGATGTATAGTGAGAGTGTGTTGAACCAACGGCTGGAGACGAAGAGAAAGTTGGATTGAGTGGGAACGGAATGTCTGAGGAGGAACTGTGAGTTTGGCAGAGGGCGAGAATAAAAGGTGCATGATAGAGAGAATGGCGGGGTTTTGTATGGGGGCATGGTTGTGGCCACCTGGGCAAGGGATGAACCTTCATTGACGATTTTACCATAGTGAGGGTCCGTCCGCGGTCCCATGAAGCTTTAGGGTGGATTCTTTCTGATCTTTGACGAGCTTTCACTAATTAATGGTAGAGAGGCGGTAAGGCTGGGCCTTTCTTTCGACATTTGTCATACTCTCCTCTGCTTTTCTTTTCCGATGCTTGTAGCGCTCTTTACTCCCAATCTTGGAATAAAGGGTAGATTGAAGAAGAAAGAAATATATATATATTATACTATAATATATATATTTATATATATATATATATTATATATTATATATATATATATATATATATATAACTTTTGATAAGGTAATAAGATATGTTTTTAATGTTATTTAATAATTAAAAACATTATAATTTTAGAAATTTTTAATAAATTCCTATAATAATTTTTTTAAAGATTCATCATATTATGATGGCAAAATCGAGCATAAAACTTTAAACTAGGCTCAAAATTGAAGTCCTCCAAGTTTCGGCTTTGTTGTGTTCAAATACAAATTTGGAGCTGAATGAGGCATCTATTGTTTACTCTATTATGTGGGTGGGGTACAACAGTAGATCGACAGATTCGCGAGGCAATGGACCAGGGTTCTTTCTCCTCCTAGAATAGAGCAATGCCCGCGGTGATATTATAAAAAAAAAAAATGAAAGAGCTGAATAATTATGAGTATATCTCGAGCGAGGAATGTGTAGAGGGTAGTATCTTTCATATGAATTTACAACCTACCATTTAGCGACATCGTTATACTAAGATACTCATTATCAGTCTGAGGACAACACACCAACATTTTATTTTCATGACATTTAAAAAAATGCAAAGATTTAAAGGAAATGTACAACTGATGGCGTAGGGATTTTTATAACTTAAATTTTCACCGCAGCTTTAAGTACACACACGACATCTTTACTCTGATGTTAGCTCGCACTATACAATTATCCTTTGTCGCCAACAAACCAGTCTCTCAATTATGATGTTCAGTATTTACCTTAATAGGTTATGTAGTCACGTTAGTTGTATATATTATTTTTAGTGATGTGCTAATATTATGATTTTATATGTAATAAAACAACTTGCCTTAAGTGAGCTAATTACAGATAATCTATGAAACTGCAGCTTCAGATGTGTGGCGAATCACAAACTCTAAACGTATAATAACTATAAACTTATGCAAAACACAATCTTAATTAGGGGGTTGAATATTGCCCATTTTTAAAGGAAAATACAATGACACAAACATAATATACTTTGCAATTATTATTTTTACAAATATTTCCTATAAATGGATATAAAATAATGAAACGAGTTGTACTTTTATTTGTTTACAAAATAAACTCTGAGAAAACTTTACTCAAAACAAAAACAAAAAAAATATTCACTTCCACATAAATTAAACTTCCTTTTTTTTTCTCTTTCTTTCTTGAAAGCAAAAAAAAAAAAAAATAATAATTATTCAACTTGATCATATTCAAACTCTGAGATCATTAATATAAAATATAAAACATTGAATTTTTTTAAAACCTTTTCAAAAGGGATTTCAATGTACCATATCAGAAGATTAGTTAAATTGAAGTTTTAACTAATATTTTCATTCCAGCGAGTTGTCCATGCGCTGCTGTTCTTCCTAATTTGATGACAAATAAATTAGTTACAAATTGTGATAGGTAGTCTAATTATATAACAATGATTTCACTTAAAACTCAATAAAAAAAAAGGATATACTTCTTATGTAAGAGCGAAGAAACTATAAAAAAATAATAAAACTGAACAAGCTTTATTTTTTCAATCTACCTACTATCAAATCTACTAATACATATATAAATTATTAGTTCAAAAACAAGTAGCATTGCAATGTACATACAAATTATATAATTTAAAACCTTAAAAGCTTAAACTTCAGTAACATTTCAATTTTTTTACATCATCATCATCATTAGCCTCAATATAAATACAAAATGCTATTCAGATACAAAAAAAACTATACATAAAACAAATGTATTATTATCACTGTATATTCAGGTAGCAGTTTAAAACAATCAAATTACAAAAAATTTGTACAATTATAATTAAAAAAAAATTAAAAATAGAGAGAAAACAATTAACTCTATGACGCAGATAAATCTATGCGTAGAAACCTTTAAACCATAGACATCCCTTGTTACCAGTTGTAAACAGAAACCCACAACCGGACTACTTGTATGTGTATGTGTCATACCTTTCCTACTTCAGTTTTTTTTTTTCTTTCTTTTTTTTTGTCTAAAATATACAAATCTAAAAAGGTACAACCAAATTTTATTATAAAATGTAAAACCAATGTTACAAAAACTAAGCGTGCACAGACAAAAGTCAAGTTACAAAGCTGGTAAAAGTTCAACAGGTGTTGTGAATTCAAAGTCCTCTGGAAACAGTTCTTTTGCTCTTGGATACATTAATTTGTACGATTGACGAATAGTCACATCAGCGACTCCAGCAATATCTCCAATTTCTTTTTGCGTCTTTTTATCATCCGATGCCTGTAAATTAAATAGCAGTAGCAGTAATAATAATAATAATAATAATAATAATAATAATAATAATAATAATAATAATAATAATAAATAATAGTAATAATAATAATAATAATAAAAATAAAAACAACTGACTGAACAAATCTGAACGCAAATGAAGGAAGCCTTTGTTAGTAGTGTAAGAGAAGTATGTGGGTGTGCTAATGTAGGAAGTAAGATCAAGAGTGAGTGGTGGAATGAAGATGTGATGCAAGCAATAAAAAGTAAAAAAGAGACGTGGTTGAATGTGCTTTAGTAAAAGTCAGTGGTAAGGTCTCGAAAGAAAGGTATATGGAAATATATGAGGAAAAAAGAAGAGAATAAGGAAAAGAAACAAGAGCAATGGATAGATGAGGAAAGAGATTATACAATAGGTAGGAAAATGAGAGATAGCAACAAAATCACTACATGTTATAAATGTGACAAAGGTGGTCACATCGCAAAAGATTGTATGAAAACTAAAGGCAATTGTTATATTTGTAAAAAAAATGGTCACTGGGCAAGAGAATGTCTTGAAAACTGGAGAAATGAAAACAAAGAAAAGAAAGAAACTGATACAGAGAAAGTTTTATGGACTAATAGTTAAAGAAATGATCAATAATTTGGTCTGGAAGGAATAGATGAAATTCTTGACACAGGCTGTAATAAAAAAGTTTTTGGGGAATTCTGACTAGCCAACTTGTCCCAGTAAAAAATTCAGACAATGGAGAAAGAACAAAAAAAAAAAATCTGAAAGATTTAAATTTGAAGGAAGTGAATTTCCTTCTGAGGTCCTTTAAATACCTTGTGCAATAGGGGATCGGAAGGTAATAAGAACGGAAATTATACCCAGGCTGACAGATAGGGAAGAAATGGTGAACATCGGATTAATAATGGATATTGAAATAGAAGTAGTTCGTCTCAAGAACCTAGGTAATATCGAAATAAAATGTAAACTAGATGGAAAGAATCACCTGAGAATAAGATTATTAAAGCAGAAAGTATCTACTATTTGGATTGTCAAAGACTGGCTGACAGATAAAATCAATTGTAAAAAAGGGTTGGCAAAGTCACATCTTTAGTGTGGAATCAAATATAGAAACTAATCGAGAATAGTTGTAAAGCAGAAAGTTTTTTTTTTTTATGTACACAAAGAAAATATCAATAAAGAATTGGAAATGATTTGGGGAATTGTAAAGTTTGCAAGAGATACAAAAAGAATCCAACTAAACCGGTGGTAGGTTTTCCAATGGCGAAGCATTAGATCTGGAAGAATTGGAAGGAAAGAGATTTCTTGTAATGGTAGATATGGCTACAAATTTCGTATAAACAACATGGATAAGAAACAAATAACCTGAAGAAATTATAAAGAAAATTAAGATTAAATGGATTAGTATTTTTGGAGCACCAGAAAAAATCTTATCTGACAATGGGTTGGAATTCTAAAATTAAAAATTAAAAATTTTTATGGAAATTTTTGAAACAGAAATAAAAAGCACTGCAGCAGAACGTCCCTGTAGTAGTGGGAAACATGAAAAATGGTAGGATTGATAAAAGACGGAATTAGGAAACTTATGGAGGAAGACACTAATGATGGAAGTTAGCTATGTATTGGACTATATCAGCTAAAAACAGCCTTTTGATAAACCAACTACTATTCGGGAAAAAATCCCAAATTAACTAATATAACGGGAGAATATAGGATAACAATTAAAAACAGAAGAATTAGAAAGTAAAATAATAGAAGATAATCTATCGGCAATGAGAAGAGCTAGAAAGATACACACAAAGCAGGAAGCTGACAGTAGAATAAAAAGGGGTTTTCATGAGGAGTGTAAGGGAACATAAAATAGAGAAGAAGTAATTATTGGAGACAGTTTATTATAAAATGAGAAGAGATGGAGAAGACCTGGTATAAAGCAATAAGGATAGATGGAAAAACAGTTATTGTTAAACATGTTGGTACTCTCGAGAGATATAGCAAGAGTGTATATAACTAGAATTGCTAAATCTGAAATGATACACGAAGATTCTGTAAAGGAGAAGAAAAGGAAGATGATGAGAAAAGCGAAAAACATGAAAAAAGAAAGTATTAATCGTAGTTTTACAAAAGTGACTGGAAAAGGAGAAGGAGAAAAGGAAGAAGCATCAGTAAGAGATGAGATAGAGGACGAAGAGGAAGAGAATGAAGAAGAGAGAGAAACAGAAGAAAAGATACCGAAGTTAAAACTGAGGAAAGATGGAAAATGATTAACAAGAAAATAATGAAAAAATTAAGGTAAAAATACTGAGCAGAGCTGGTACAGCTAGGAATGTAAAATGAAGTTATTATATCCTGAAACTTGACAATGGAGATGTAAAGTGGTTTGATTCAAGGGAACATAAGACTTTGACTAAAATACCAGAAGTAGTAGAGGGAACTCTTCTCATTAATTAGGAAGATGAAGCATTACAGAGAACCTGAGTTGGAAAAAATAATGAAGTATACGAATTGAAAAAAGAAGAAAAAAAATTGATATCTACGAGACGGATAGTGACAGGAAAAAAATGAAAGATGGTACGAGTATATGTAAGGCCAGATCCGTAGCTCGAGGCTTTGAAGAACATAAAGGAGAAAATATGAATGAAGCTCCTACCGCTCAGCGAAGTTTGAAAATCACCTTAGCAATAATTAATTATAAAGTGGGAATGTAAAACAATTAATGTAAAGAACGCTTACTTACAAGGGAAACAAATAAAAATAAGTGTGTACCTAGTCTCCTAGAGAAGCAAATTGCAAAGGAGTTTGGAAATTTAAAAAAAAAATAAATAAATTTATGGACTGAGAGATGCTGCTCGTGCATAGTATGACTATAGTAGAAATATTACAGGATTTAGGAAGAGCAAAATGTAGACTAAAACCGACAATATTTTATTGGAGAAAGAATGGAAAGTTAATAGGAATTGTGTTCTCACGTAGATGATTTTTGTTATGGAGATGATAAAGAGTTTAATAAAGCGATAAATAAGTTAAAAGAATAAAAATAGGTTCGGAAAAACAAAAAAGTTTAGTACATAGGGATAAACGTAGAACAAGTTGGATAAGAAATTATGCTTGATCAGATACAATATGTTAATCAGATGAGTTTTCGGAAATAAAGAGACTTTGAGATGAAAGTGATACGAGTTCTGAAGAGATGACAGAATATAGAGCATTGGTCGAAAGATTAAATTGGTTAGCACAACACACAAGACCTAAACTATCAAAAGAAGTTAGTTTTTTAGTAAAAACTTCAAAAAAGGAAAGACGAGATATATGAGGAAATTGATTATGACTGATAAGAAAATGTAAGAAAATGAAATTAAAATTTGTATGAATAGAATAAAAGAAAATGAAATACAGTTATAAGTTTATGCAGACGCTTCTTTCAAAAACGTAGAGGACGGTAATTCTCAGATAAGGTATTTAGTTGGCATAAAAGATGAAATGAACAAGTGTCTATTACTATGGAAGTCTAAAGTTGCAAGAAGAGTGGCAAAATCAACGATAGAAGCAGAGGCTCTCAGCTACTGAAAACGCTATACTTGAAAAGAATCGAGGAAGAAATTAACAAGAATATTTGTATTAATGATTAATTTAAATACAGAGAGAAAAACATTGGAAAAAGCAATAAAATTTACTAATAGAGTACTAAGTTATAGGTTGAGAATAGATATATAGCATCAATAAGAGAAATGAAAGAAAAAGGAGAAATAGATGAAATAGTTTGGAATGGTACTAAAAATCAACTGGCAGATGTACTAACGAATAAAGTATGAAAGGAAATGATATATTAGAATGTGTAACAGATGAAGAGAGAAAAGAATAAAAAAGAAAAAGAAAGAAAGAGAAGGATATAAGATTGATTAACGGATCTTATGTTGTTTTAGGTAAAGAGAATGATGAAGATAGAAGAAGGAAAATCAAACATTAAGCAAAATATGAGGTTCAAGCAATAAAGATTACTTGAACTAGTAGTCGTAAAAATTAGGTAAAATATTATTGACAAAATGTATTAATGACTTTTTCCTTTTTTTTCCAAGGAGTTTAATGTAAATATTACCGTAACTCACAGCTCTACATTAGATCTTTTAATTATATTATTTGAATATCTAAGATTCTAAATAATAGATCAAGCAAATATATTAGATGTCTTTCAAAGCTTAAATAAATGCAGATGAAGAAATGAGAGGAGTGCAAGGAACTTAATCTTAAGATACTGGGAAAGTTGTTATGATTTATGGCCATATTTGATTCGGTTTCGTAATACTATAAATTAATTAATCCTTTTATAACAGGAATTGGAATTTGGAATTTTAAAGTATTTACTGATTATCAGTTTTCCTCTGTCTTCCTTCGGCAGGATTCTTTTAAATTTATTAAAAAATAATAATAATAATAATAATAATAATAATAATAAATAATAAAAAAAAAAAAAAAAATAATAATAATAATAATAACAACAACTTTCAGTTTGTAATCTCATAATTATGTTGGCTCTCAATTTTTAAATGCAGCACAGAATTATATAAGTTAAATACACACTAGTAAGAATAAACAAAATCCCAAACTCCCTAAAATAAAAAATAAAGTATGAAAATATTAAACTATTTGAGATGAAATCATAATTTAAAATTCCTTCTATAGAGGAACAATATACTACTCAATTGACCTATTCAACCGGCATTTCCGAGGCGCTTCTAACAACGCGATTAAAGCGCTCATATAGAGAGAAGAGAAGCTGTTGTTATCGATTCATTTATAAAGATTATAACACGCTTTTAATATTGAACTACATTAAAGCTTAAAAACAACCGGTCATATAGAAGGTACTGCTATTTACTAAAGTTTCTGAAAAGAAAAGGTCTTAGATTTTAAGAAACAAAATAATCCACATTTAAATATTCTTTGAGGAAACCAATCCAAAAAAATTAACGTGATGAATAAAATTTTTTAAAATGGAACCGAATACAAACCTGTGAAGCCATATATATTGCCGCCGCAGCAACAGAGATAGGTGAACGTCCGGGAACAATGTCCAGATCAACGGCTTTCCTTGCAATATGAGTGGCAGCTTTTTGAACTCTTGGCGGAAGATTTAAATTAGAACAAAATCTGGACATGAAATCGCCGGTTGTAATCAAGTCTACTGAAGTTTCCAAAGCCTTCAAAATTAGTTTGAAACATCTCCCAATTTCCTTCTTACTTATGTTGCTCACGGCACAAATTTCCTTACATAAAAAATAAAAATAATTTACATGAAAATAAAAAGAACTAATTTATTATTATTATTATTATTATTATTATTATTATTATTATTATTATTATTATTAATAATAATAATAATAATAATAATAATAATAATAATAATAATAATAATAATAATAATAATAATAATAATAATAATACTGAAACAAAGATGAAAGGAAACGGTGAAGACGAGTGGTGTGGAGTGAGATGTATGTGTGCTAAAGCGGAGAGGGGGAAGAGGAGGAGTTGCGATTTTGATGAGTGACGTGTGGACTGAGGTATGGTGGATTTTGTTTGTGAGGACTAGAATTTTAATGGTTAAATTTAAGTTTGAGAAGGTCAAGGTATGTGTGGTTGTAACATATGGTCCATATGAGGGTGATGTTGAGAAGAATGGGACAATCTAATTGATGTTTAGGATGGGGTGAGTAGGAGCTTCAGATTGGTTGTGTTGACCTGAATGGTTGGATAGGCGTTAGAAAGAGGGATGGTAAAACACGAGCCTTTGGGGTTGCGGGAAAAACTGAGTATGGTAGGAAGTAGAGTTGGCTGATCAACCGGGTGCGGTGCGGAAAATTCTGGTGATCGGCCAACCCTGGTAGGAAAGTGATTGATTTCTGTAAGGAGTGAGGTATATGTGTAAGTAATACATTCTTCAAGCACAAGAGTATCCATAAGTATGAGAGAATTTGTGTAGGCAGAGATGGAATTGAAATGAAAAGTATGATTTATTTTGAGTTGGTAGTAAAGATGTTGAAATATGTGATGGATGTTAAATCAGGGAGTTGTTGGGAATGGGAATATCAGATCATGTTGTTTTATGTAAAATTAAGTTAGTGGGGGTATGAAGAGGAAAGAAAAAAAGAAGGAAGTGGGGAAAATTAAAAGTGAAGTTAAGTGAACAGGATTATAAAGAAAATATGTGAGAGCACTTAAATAAGACAACTAAATAAGTCAGCTGAATGTGAGCAAAATGAAACAACAAATTTTGGTGTGATGATTTTAATAAATGTATTTAGGTTTTATGAACTTTCAAAAGGTGTATGACCAGATTAATAGTAAAGCTCTGTGGCAGATTATAGTGATATATGGTGTTGGTGGTAGGCTTCTGAATGGAATTAAAGAATGTATGTAAATATTGAGGGATGTATGAGAATAAATGGAGTGGAGAGTGAATGATCTAATGCATAGTACTGTAACTATCATGTGGAATGCGAGGTATAGGTCTAAGGTGCAGCCTGTTCAGATGGATGATCTTAGGGGCATGCTAGTTGCGAGAAGAATTGATAAAGTGAGGAATGAACGTTTTAGAGAATTATGTGGTATGAAGAAAGGTGTGAATGTGAGAATAAATTAGTGTGTATCAAAAATGTTTGATCATATGGAAAGGTTGGATGATAATCGGTTGATTAAGCGGATGTATAGTGGTGTGTGCTGGGAGACCGAGGAAAAAGTGGATTGAGTCAGTAAAGGTGTCTGAAGGAATGTGATTTTACCAGAGGCGAGAAGAATGGTGCATAATAAAAGTGAGTAACGGGGTTTGGTGAGGACTGAGGGGACATGTTTGCGGGCCTGGCCCGGGGGGTAAACACTTACATTGAGGAGATACCACATTGGGGGTCTGTTGCAGTGTTGTGAAACCCTAGGGTGGATTGTTGGCAAAAACAGGCTCTAACTTAAAGGTATGAGGGTAGGGTGTGGAAGCTTTTCCTTTCGACTTACATCATGTTCTTCTACTTGACTATTGTTTCTGGTTATTTGCGCACCTCAGCCCTAATATGGGGTCAAAGAGGAAGATAAAGAAATAATAATAAAAAAAAACTTCCTTTTAACGTGCTTAATAACACCGGGGTACTACAGGAAATCAAAATTTAAGGCCGGCTATCCCAAGCCTGTCGCCACCAAGTGTTCACAGCAAAGTTTTAAATCTTGCCCCCAGGAAGATAAAACTCAAACTGCTACGCGGAGGATTGAACCAGGTCCTCTCGCACGAGAGTCGGCGAGTCAACCTCCTACGCCATGAGTCGTAATAATAATAATAATAATAATAATAATAATAATAATAATAATAAACTAAATAAAAAATACACGTTATCATGAAATCATTTCCTGTCCACTCACACACCCTCTCATCTAAAAAATGGCCAAACATCTTCAATTTTAATGAAACTTGATACATTTGTTGGACTTAATAAAAATAAACTTTTCCTGCAAAATTTTAGGTCTCAAAGCTCAAATGAGTAATTTATTTCTTTAAGCTTTTTTATTAGTTTTATAAATGTTTAACTTGGTGCATGCACTTATTTCATCGTTTATACTGTATTAAATTATTAATTTACCACTATTATATATGATGTAATTGAAAATATGGTAAGAATTCTTAACCTATTTAATAAACATTAGAAAAGGTTAACTTTTAAAACTTATTTTGGTATTATTTTAAGATAAATTTTTTTTAATAATAACAAAACTGACTTCATTGTTCATCCTACTTTTAGCCTTGATAATGGGTCGTTACTTTTTAATGTAATCATCCTAAACTAGTTGGCAAATAAAATACATTTCATAATAGAAATGTTTAGGTATGTTTTCATTCTTCAAGCAATATGTTAATATTTGTGAAATATTTTTACAACTATTTATATTTGGTAATGCCTGTTTTTTCGTCTTTTCTGAAATTGGAAAATTTCAAATTTTATCAGTTTTCCTTATTTTACAGTTCCATACTTAAAAGAAATAGTCATAGTTTTTAAATGTCATTCTCATTGCCTAGCCTTCTCAAATTTTGATTCTAAGTATTTTTTTTTTAGCAAAAACTAAGTAGTTTAATTTAAAACCATCAATATTTTTATTATTATTTTCTGTACCCTAATTGAATGGCCTTACCCGTGAGTGGTAACAATCTGCAAAAAAAAAAAAAAAAAAAAAAAAAAAAAAAAAAAAAAAAAAAAAAAAAAAAAATCGATTTGTCCAATACACGTTCACCATTCCTTGATTTTTAACATTAAGGAAAGTATACATGTAACAATAATTTAAATATTTTTATTTTCAAGTTGAGGCTTTGGGTAAGCAGAAGTACCTAGAGAAGCAAAATGCAGGGGGTAAACCCAAGCAATAACTATTATGTCTTTATATCCATGACGAGCACAGGAAAAACACAAGAAACAAACTATATAGAAATGGTTGAAATCGGTCAATACAGAACGTATGGAGGACTGAAAACCTGAAGCTGTGCCAGGAACTCTTGGCAATAGACCAAAGAATTTTGTGGAAATATTTCTTACCAAACTCAACAAATATTTGAAGATGGGCAGCAAAATAGAAGTGTGAGGTAACAGGAAATGACTCCAATGCATTTTTCTGCAGATACTCAAAACCAGAATATGGGGTCACATAACCCCCTCACCAATAAGGTAAGAGAGAGAGAGAGGTAATAACATATAAAGTTAAAGTTTTTATTACCTTAAACGTTCTGGGTACACCTTCCTGACGACAAGCAATATATAAACATGCTGAAGCAATTGCATCATTACTTCTTCCTTTCAAATTTTTCCCATCATGTACCTATAACATTATTTATATATATATATATATATATATATATATATATATATATATATTCTATTATATATTTTAATTTATATATTATATTATATATATTATATATACTATAATATAATATTAATATATATTATATATATTATTATATATATATATATATATATATATATATATATATATATATTCTTTCTTTCTTCTTTCTTTATCTACCCTTATTTTCCCAAGATTGGAGTAAGGAGCCGCTACAAGCGATCGGAAAAGAAAAAGCAGTAGGAGAGTATGGACAAATGTCGAAAGAAAGCCAGCCTTACCCGCCCCCTCTGTACCTTAATAGTGAAGAAATGTCACAGACAAAAATCCACCCTAAAGCTTCATGGGGACCGCGACGGACCTCACTATGGTAATCGTCAAGTAAGGGTTCAATCCCTTGGCCCAGGTGGGCCACAACATGCCCCCAGTACAAAACCCCGCCATTCTCTTCCAATTCATGCACCTTTATTCTCGCCTCTGCCAAACTCACATTTTCTCTCCTTCAGACATTGCGTTCACCGACTCAAATCCACCTTTTCTCTTCGGTCTCCCAGCCGGTTCGGTATCCTTTTAACACTCTCATTATACTCCGCTTAACCAACCGACTATCATCATCGTTTCCACTGACTCATCCTCTTTACATACTGTTCATTTATTTCTCTCATTTAACCCCTTTCTTCACACCACACAACTCTCTAAATACGTTCAATTCCTCATTATTAATTCTTTTCACACCCTAGCATGCCCCTAAGATGTCCATCTGAACACATTGAACTTTCGATCTATATTTCTTATTCCAGACCAAGGTCTCACTACCATACAATAACACAGGTAACAACATTACCCTATGTAAGGACTCTAGCGCACTCAAGAGACTTTAGTCCCTTTACATTCAGCCAACGATTTAATTGCACCAGCAACCTTCCTGCCATTCACAACTTTGCCTACTACACTCTGCATCATCCGTTCCCTTCTCATTCCAACACATACCCTAAATATTTTAAGACTCAAGACCTTGCTCAGCGCTCACCATCTAACCATTAACTTCACACTGGAGGACTGTCCTTCACTCCAACCATAACCTTACTTCTTATCTACGTTTACCTTTCAAACACCGCTCCTTTTACATACCCTGAATCTCTCACCAATCCTCTCAAAACTCTCTTCAGATTCGCAACACAGAAACCAAATCATCCGCACATAAATATGTAGGGCACCTCCACTCTCTCCCATTCTCCTTCATTCTAACACCATTCCTTTGCCCATCCCCACTCGAATTCTTTCATAACCCCATCTAGAGATACAAATTTTGAATAGACAAGGAGACAACACATCCCTGTCTCAACGATAATTAATTTTTCCTAAACCAATCACCATTGACACCATTTTATTCTTACACATGCTTCACTATCGTCATACATACTTTGATTCCATTCAGAGCCTACCACCAACACCATAATCCACTAATACCTGCCATAAAGCTTCCCTATTTAAACTCTATGCATTACGGCCTGTGTGTAAATCCATAAACCTAAAATTGATAATTTATTCTCTTTTCTCCCTCATTTTCTCATATCATTTGTTTCAATGTAAAGATTTGATCCACACATTTCCTATCATCACTCCTAAAACGCACCTTGTTCTTCACCAATTAGCTTCCCTCAGTCACTCGACGCACCTTCAGCCAAAAATACCAGCATATAACCTTCCCTACAAACCACTCAATAAACTTATTCCCTATAATTTCTACAGTTCCCTTTTCTCCCTTACCCTTATATAAGGGTTACATTTACTGCTGCGTCCTCCAAATCCCTTTGGAAACTATTACCCCTCCATAACGGCTTTTTACACATACTTCCAAATATCCAATCAATCACCATCTCGCCTCCGCTCTTGATCATTTCCTAGTAATTTCATCTATACCTGCAGATTTACCATATTACTATATTCATATATATATATTGTATATTATATATATATATATTTTATATATTATATATATATATATATATATATATATATATAATATTATATAATATATATATGTATATATATATATATATAAATATATATATATATATATATATATATATACAATATACCCAGTCTTGGGGAAAGAAGGTGGATGATGATGATGATGATGACATATATCTATCATCATCATCATCATCATCATTCACCTTTCCCCAAGACTGGGGGGTAAGGCGCGTGACATGCACCGGAAACAGAATAGTAGAAGAATATGACAAGTCGAAAAGAAAGCCCAGCCTTACCGTCTCTTTTATACTATTAGCTGAGAACTCATCGCAGCAGAAATCCACCTAGAGCTTCACCGGACCGCGACGGACCCTCACTAAAGCCTATGGCACCTCGTCAATTTGGGGTTCATCCCTTGGCCCAGGATTTTCCACAACCATATCCCCTCACAAAACCCCGCCATTCACTCCTATTATGCACCTTTCTTCTCGCCTCTGCCAAACTCACATTTCTCTCCTCCAGGCATTCCTTTACTGACTCAATCCACTTTTTCTTCAGTCTCCCACGCCGGTCGATTCCCAACTCACACCACTGTACATCCATCTGGCTTAAGCCAACCGACTTATCATCCATCCTTCCCACATGACCAAACCATCTCAACGTACTTTCATTTATTCTCTCATTTATCCCTTTCTTCACACCACACAACTCTCTAATACCTACGTTCATTCCTCATTTTATCAACTCTTCTCACAACTAAGATTGTCCATCTGAACACATTGTACTTTAGATCTATACCTCTTATTCCAACTATAGTTTCACTACTATACCATAACAAGGATAACAACATACCCTCATGTAAGACCCTAGCGCACTCAAGACTTAGTCCCTTTAAAGTGAAGAGTATGATTAATTTTGCATTGGTGAAGATGATATTGAAGTATGTGATGGAGGTTAAATCAGTGTGTGTGTTGGGGATGGGAATAGCAGATCATTTTGTTGCATTACGTAAAATTAAGCTAGTAATGGGCATGGAAAGAGAGAAGAAAAAACTGGGGAGAATTAGGAGCGAGTTTAATGAACAGGGTTATAATGAAAAAAAACGTGAAAACACTTGCAAATAAGTCAGTTAAAGGCGAACAAGATGAAACTAAAAAAAAATCTGGATGCATATGAAGGAAGCGTTTGTTAACAGTGCAAGAAAAGTGTGTGGGTGTGCAAAAGTACAAAGTAAGAATGTCAATAGTGGATGGTGATAAAAGAAATAAAAATGTGGTTGAATGTACTAAAAGGTCAATGATGAGGTTTCAAAAGAAAAGTGTATGCAAATATATAGGAAAGAAAAGAAGGCTAAAAGATTCATATTTAGGAGATAAAAAAAAAGGGAGGCGAATGAGCAGTTTGGAAGGAGAATGAATAGGGACCTAATAGGTAATAGGGAACAGCTCTGTAAGAAAGAATGAAATGTTAAAAAAGAGAGTAAGGGGAATCTTCAAAGAATAATGAATAGGGATGGTGCCTAAGTGACTGATGAGATGGACGTGAGGAAAGTGTGGAGGGAACATTTCGAAAATCTTCATAACATTGGCAGTAATGAAGAGGTGATTGTGAATGTGCGTGGGTTTGATGGTGTAAGAAGTAGGTATTTTGTGCAGGAGTTATTAGGTAGGGTAAGAAAGTTGAAGAATGGTAAATAAGCAGGTATAGATGAAATTACTGATGAAATAATCAAGAATGGAGGTGAGACTGTGATTGGCAGGATATGAAAGTTGTTCAACAAAGACTTTGTGGAGGGTGCAGCTCAGGAGGACTGAAGGAGAGAAGTGATAGTTCCTTTGAATAAAAGTAAGGGTGACAAGGGAAACTAGAAACTACAGGCGAATTAATTTCTAGGGAAGATATATGCTGGTATTTTGGTAGAAAACGTGTCGAGTGACTGATGAAGAACAATTGTGTATTTAGAAGTGGTAGAGGATGTATGATCTAAATTTTACATTGAAACAAATGAGAGAAAATGAGAAGAAAATGAAACCTTATTTAGGATTTATGGACTTTGAACAGGCGTCTGATAGGATTAATAGGGAAGCTCTGTGGCAAGTGCTAATGATATATAGTGTTGGTGGTAGGCTTTTGAATGAAATTAGAAGTATGTACGTTGATAGTGAAGTGCATTTAAGAATCAATGGAGTGGAGAGAGAGCGGTTTAATATTAAAGCAGAATGAGTCAGGGTTGTGTAATGTCTCAATGGATATTTAATTAGTACATGGATTGAATCTTTGGTGAATGCAAAGGGGACTAAGCTTTGAGTGAGCTAGTGTTCTGCCTAATGATATTTGTTTCTGGTTTATTGCATAATAGTGAAACTATTGTGTGGAATAAGAGGCATAGATCAAAGGTGCAGTCTGGTCAGATGGATAATCTTAGGAGAGTGTTATGGTGTGAGAAGAATTGATAAATTTTGGAAAGTGTGTATTAAGGTGGTTTGGTCACATGGAAAGAATGGAAGATAGTCAGTTGGTTAAGCAAGTGTATAGTGGTGAGTGTGCTGGAAGCATCTGATTGGGAGACAAAAGAAAAAGTGGATTGAGTCAGTAAAAGCGTGTTTGAAAGAAAGGAATGTGAATTTAACACAAGTGAGAAGAATGGAGAATGTAATAGGAGTAAATAGCGGGGTTCTGTGAGGAAGCATGGTTGTGGGCCTGGCTCGTGGGGGGGGGGGGGGTGAACCCTGCCACTGTCGAGATACCATAGTGGGGCCTGTTGCAGTGTTGTGAAGCTCTAGGGTGAATTTTAGGATCCGACAGGCTTACACTTAAGTGTATAAGGTTGTGGAGGGGCTTTCTTCTTTGATTTAGATCATGTTCTTCTACTAAACTATTCTGTTTCTGGTGCATTTTGCATACCTGCCCACCTCAGTCTGTGGGGATCCATGAAGAAGAAAGAAATATATACATTTAAAAAGACAATAAAGGGAAATTGATATCAATAAATTTGAATTAAAACATATAAAGCAAACCTACCTGTTTGAATAAAACATTTGCTCTGTCCACAATTGTCTTTGGAAGATTTCTTTTGTCTGCCATATTGCTGATTTCTCTAAATGCATGAATCAATGCTCTGTCTGAACTGCTCATCTAAACAAAGTAGAACGAAAAAAAAAAACATGACCATTTCATATGAAAAAAAAAAAAAAAAAACATGACCATTTCATATGAAAAAAAAAAAAGCATGACCATTTCATATCAACAAATAAAAATATAACTAAAAATTTCTATTCAATCTACTTACAGATCTTCTGTTTGGATATTTGCTATCTCCGAATGATGATGAACCTGTAGCAGGACCAATTATCGTAGAGAGATCAGAGCCATTCAATAGAGGGTTTTCAGGTCCACCAACTCGAGAAGGATCACTATTAGCTTTTTCATTACTGAATGTTCTCCATTCTGACCCAACATCTATTACTCTAAGAAATGATAAAAACAAAATTAAATATTTCCAGTTTCTTTTTGAATGTTTAAAAGTTTTCGGCTGATCAGAAAAAAATAGTTAATGTTTATAAATATTCACAAGTTTGATGTTTGAAAGTAAATAGTGGCATCACTAAAAACTTAAAATGTAAAATTAGTCATGTTACTAAATATTTAAATTTATATAAGGCAATGCTAAGAAATCGATACTTCCCAGTTTAAATATGTAACAAAATATCCACATTTCTACCATTGTAATATAAACCTATATATTTTGAATTTTGTAAAAAAAAAAATTAATTATTTTTAAACTCAAATTTTACTGAATTCTAAAATAAGTTGCTCATATCTGAATAAAATATACTAATAAACGACATATGAAAAAGAGGGGGGGGGGGCAAGAGAAAAAAATAAGAAATTACATGATCAAGAAAAGTGGAAAAATTTTTAAATTATATCAAAACAATAAAATATATACATGGTAAAACCACATAAAATTAAGCTCTAACACAACATTACAAAATATATTCTAAGGGTGTATGGTAAAAGTAGGATCAAATGGATCTTGAAAATAACTGCTAATATTAGGAAGAAAAAAACACCTTACCTATCACCAACAACTAATCCACATTCTGAACAAATTTGATCTCCTGCTCTGTAATCTTCAATAAGAGATGCTTCTGGATGTTCTGGGCAACAAATTGTGTTTTCAAGAGGCCTCCTGCATAAAAATTTTACAAAATATGGGGTCAAATTTTATTAATATCAAAAAAGTTAACATTCAAGAGTAGAAAAAAACATTTAGTAATTAAAAATTCTTAAAAGTTTTTTAATTACTTAAAAAAATAAATGTTTTAATTCCTAGAACATTAACTATGACTATTATTATAATGGCTTAACTTTATATAGAAAAATTGTTGAGTTAATGAGATTCCATATTAAAATATGCCAATGCCAGTATAATAGAAAATAAATCTCAAAACTTAAAACAAAGAATATTAATTTAGTAATTTACCAGTATATGCTATTTATACAATTCTACTGGTTACATTTTATAATAAGTAGGTAGCTACCAAGATTATCACAAGTTTACCAAATTTTACCATAGTTATTTCAGGTTATTCTTTGGCAAATGTTATCCAAACCTATAAAATGTATCCGATCTGTTTTTTTTGGGCGCAAGCTAGGAATAGCTAAACTTTTCCAATCTCATATCATTTTTATTACTGCATCATGTGCATGTGCCACACAAGTTGCAAATGCATAAAAGAAAAGTTATACATGGTGTAACAAACATTATATAATAGTAAATTAAGTTAAACTAATATTTTTAGAATCAAAAGAATTAAAAAATTTGAGAAAATTTTTACCAAAAAATATATGAAACTAGAAAATTTTAAACAAAACTCATCTGAATTATAAATTAACTAAATTACATTAGTTGTTTATTTAAAACAATTTTAAAGTACATTTTGAAAAGAGAAATCATTTTATGGGGGGGGGGAGAAATGTTTGAAATTAGGAACTGAGAGAGATGTTTCCAGCTTTGAGTAAATTTATCCTCAGAAAAAGTCTTATACAAAGAAATTGGGAGCATAATTTTCTACTCACTTTAATAATAATATAGTATCTAAGTTTAATGATGGTACTAAACTGACCTGTTCTGTTAAACATATTGAGGAAAGTACAAAGGTTTAATAGGATTAAATAAACTTCCTTGTTAAGCAGTAATTATGAAATAAATAAGGAATGGTTTGAGCCTGTGGATAAAGAAGTATGAGTATAATTATAAGTAGTAATTTAAAAGTGCCTGAGCAGTGTCAAGGAATCCAGAATATTCATAAAATGTTAGGAATAATAAACTAATGTTAATTATAAAAGAAAGGACTTGATAACTAAACACTATAGTGACTATTAGACCATTAAGTGAAAACTGTGCAAAAGCTTGGACTCCTTATCTAAGGAAATATATTGATATACAGTAATGCACAAGACAACAGGAATGATTTTTGCAATTAAAAACAAGTTACAAGGATAGAAAAATAATTAACTTAGAATATGTTCTGGTTCCTTCAGAAAGAAAAAACGGGAAAATTAGCAGTGTTGGTGTAAGTTTTTTAGAGTATTTTACAATTAAATTTTTTTTTTCACAAAAATAATTAAGTAGTAAATGAGCTGATCTGTATTTTTTAAATGTATTTTTATATAGACAGTAGTCTAAATAAAGTTAAAAGACATTACTTTAACTTTAGTGATATATTATCTAATACATAAGACTTCAAACTTGTAGTGGTAAAAGAAAAAAGTTGCATCAGAGTTCTTGGCAGTTCAGTGTAGTGGCACACTTACTGTGTTTTCTTGAATAAGTTAAACAAGAAACAATAATATACTGTCTGTTGTGCTGACCTAGGAATATATTTATAAAATTATAAGGAGTAAGCTTATTGAATGTTTCTAACATGGATGGTACTGTTGTTTATTTAATAGCAGATTTGAGTGTAAATAGCTTGTAATGGCCTGATTAGCATGACATGATTGTTTAATTAAAATATTAAAGTAGTTCTACTAACACTTCAGACACTGACAACTGGAACCTTGGGAGTTAATAGAGGTGATGGATGATTGTCAATACCACTAAAGAAGAAATCCAGAACAATAATAGGCAAGTTAACCATTTACTTCTATTTAGGTTAATAATATTTACAATTCAACATAAACACCCCACACACACACATCTTTTAAAAAAACTTACACCAACTACAAGAAAGTGAACTGGCAAGCTTACACTGAATACATAGAACAAGAACAAGAACTTCGATCTTTCCATCTCTTGACAAAGAAATCCAACACTACAAAAATCTATGTTAAAAGCTTCCAAAAAAATACATCTCCCAAGGCTACTACTGCAAACACTATAATTTTAATATTTCAACTGATATAGATACCCTAGTTAAGCGAAGAAACTCCTTCTAACAAAACAAGACAACCACATCAAGACCAAATTAGCCTAATCATAAACCTCAACAATAAAATAAATAACTCGAATAAGAATAAAAATTAACAACATTATACCAGAACACTAAATGGTAAAACCATTACAACAAAAATATACTGAACAATAAAATAAATTCACATCACAAACAACCCCCACCAACACACAAAGACAACTATAAACAAAATGATAAAATACCCAGTCCAAAAAATCAATGCAACATCATTATGTCACACTGTTGCAAAATTTGCCATAAACCTACAAATGCACAAAAAAGATTAACAATTACAAGACTTAAAAGATTGGAGAACTTAAAAAGCCCACCATTCACTACCTTAGAAGTGCTTAGCGCCATCAAAAAACCTCAAAAACTAACAAGCAGAGGGTCCCGACAAAATATCTAATATTCATCTTAAACACTTAGGAACTAATGACATAAAAACTTACGCAAATATTCAACCCAGCTTGGAAAACTGACACTATCCCGCCTTTCTGGAAACACGCACGTATAATCCCTAACCTAACAAACCACCAAATAACCCAGCTTCGTATAAACCTATATCGTTGCTCTCTACGATATCTAAAGGGTTAGAGAGATTAATCCTAAATAGAATCTCCTCTTCTGTACCTCTCTCGGATACCCAACATGGATTCGGACAAAAACATTCCACCACTACACTACTAATCAATCTAATACAAAGCATTCTCATGGGATTTAACCAAGCCATATCCCCAGACGTACTCTTCTAGTGGCAATAGACATAAACAAGGCTTTTGAAACAATTCCACACCACCTCTTAATAGATAATGAACCATATTAAATACAGAAATAATTATCAATGACAAGAAAATAATTACAAGGTGTCATTCTATCACAAACAGTTTTCAATTGTTTTATGCATGACCAACCTCAACCCACAACCCATCTGTATATATCAACAGTGATTGTTTATGTTTTTTTTTCTTTTCAGATTCTCTATGGAAAGAAGATCTTTACAGGATGAAGTAGTTTCCTTTATTTTGTGTTTTTTATAGTGTTTTTTTTTTTTTCTCTCTCTTATTAAAGTGAATGTGTCAATAAAATAATTAAGTTTAATACAATGAATAAAACTAAAATAAACAATAAGAGTTAATTAAGGTAATCATATTTAAATAAACAAACGATAAAGTAAATTAACATACAAGGAAAAGGAAACTACCAGGGATAACAAAAGAAAATAGAGTTTTAGGCAAATCTTGCTCTCCCTGGGGCTATCAAGGGCACAAAGAAGAATAGATCTAAAAAAGGAAAGACAGGCAGGGTTGAAGGTATTAGATATCTTATTGATAAAGTAAGTTTTAATTTATTCCATTGTTTTTTGGGTTTCTTTGGGATATAAAGTTATACCAGTAATTGGGTTTCTTGAGGGAATCTGTGCACGATTGAACTGAGGCAACTTATATGTAACTTTTTTTTTTTTTTTTGCTTTCTTGGTTATTTATTATTATATTCATTATACCTTTATTTATATTAGTTTTATATTTACACTTGACTCTACTGTCTTAACATAAAATCTAACTACAGCAGTGGAGTCATTCAGCAAGACAAGAACCTGTAGAAGTAGAAAAAATAAAAAAAGTTTTATTCATAAAATGTTAAACAGCAATGCAGAAAACCCAATCCAATCAAAATTAAAGTATATTGGCACCATCCATCTGCCATCAAAGATTTCAATAACGAACAACCTCTGCCATATGATTTCAACTACCATCCCTCTCCAATCATAATATGTTCAAACGGACCATAGTAGATTTTATGACACCATTCCCAATTAATGAGGTGGCGCGGCGCCCCCATTAAGTATCAGGAAAGAGTATGAGCGTTTTTTCGGGTTCCCCAAGGGTGGGCTATCTTTCTGGGTACATATTTCATTACGCGTTCTTTACCCTGTGGGTCGCCCCACCTGGAAGACTATATTTGTCATGAAGATGTATGAGTTACTAAACGCATGTGCGCGGGTCGTAGCGCAGCACATGGATTACTAACCCTAACCGTGCACACGGTCTTACTTACTTACATTGAGCTACCTTACTTTCATTGACGCTCTTACTTTTCATGAGCTTACTTAGCCTGACGTCATCGCTGATGTGTGCGAGCACACACACACCACACACACACACAACAACACACACACATACCAACACATACACACACACACACTACACATGACCGCTTAAGTACAGGATAAGACACTTGGAAGTGTATAAGTACACTGGAAAGTGATACTTAATAGCCGTACTTAATAGTTTTCCTCGGGGTTCCGCGCTATTCCCGGTGTCCGCCTTGCGGTGGGAACCGCGCCCGTTGTGCTCACGGTTGAACCGTCCGCGCGGACCGGCCTCCGTCTGCCTGCCTCGCTCTCTGCTCTTCTGCGCTCGATGACTCTGTGACGTGTGACGATTCACATGCTGATGTGACCGTCGACATTTTAAAACAATCTGAGATACAGATTCAGTGCTCTCGAGCACCGAAGATACGAGGCTGCGTCCGCTGACGTTAAGACTTTCGCACTTTATTCCCTTGTTGCTAACGGACCGTTGAATTATACATGGGAGAAAATGAGTAGTCATTTACAGGAGAGCTCGCTCTGATTAATAATAAATAATAATAATAATATAATAATAATATAATAATATAATAATAAAAATAATAAATAATAATAATAAATAATAATATATATATATATATATATTAATAATATATATATATATTTATATATATATATATATATATATATATATTATATATATATATTATAATATATATAATATTATAATATGTATATATATATTATATATATCATATATATGACTCATTTTCAGTTTTACCCACGCTCCAACTAAAAGAAAGAGGAAAGAGGAGTTACCAACGAAGAAAAAATGAGGGAACAGAAGAAATGAAGGATAACTTTAGTTTTGTCGCGTTATCTCAAAAACCGTTAGCATTTATCTTTATATGTAGAATGTATAGCAAATATTTTCTTTTTTCGAACTTTATCATTTTATTATTACACAGAAACCGATGTGTTTTGATCATACATGTAATATAATAGGGTTATAATATATATATATATATAATTATATATATATAATATTATATATATATATATTTATTTACACTTCTTTATATATAGATTTCTACATTATATTTGTCCCTTATATATATCAAACTTTGCACTAACTGCTAGCCTCTACGCGCATGCGTTCTGGGATTTGAAGAAGATAAGAATGAAGTCTCGCTTCTCCTTTTTACTTATCAGGAAAGCGGGAGCTACTAAAATGCGTCATCTTCTATACATATATTTATTATATATAATAATATATTATATATATATATATATAATATAATATTATATATATATATATATTTATAATTATATATATATTATATATTATTATATATTATTATATATATATTATATATAATATATATATATATATATATATATTATATATATTTATATAATATATATTATATTATATATATATATTAATATAATTGATAGTTTTATCGTGCATAACTTCGGAAGAAATATTTTACTGCGTGTTCATAAATTCTGCTGCGATGTGTATTCAATTACGTTTTTTATTATTATATTTAATTCTTGGCAAAAAGGAGTACAATTATTATTATTATTTATTATTATGTTATTATTATGATTATTATGTTTTATATTCTATATTATTTAGAAATTCTTATCAACGTTTTGCTTTTAGTTCTTTTAGATTTGCTTCTACTTCTAAATTTTTTTCTTAAAACTCTATTTTCCTTAATTAATTTATCAAAGAACTTATTAGATTCTTTATATCTGTTGGTTCCTGATCGGTTTCATCTGTAAACCTTCAGACGTCTTCAGAGTTTCGCGATTCTAGCAAGTTGAATGAATTATTTAACACAAAATTACTAAATTTTAGGTACGCATTCCATATTATATTTAATGTCTTTGTTTTATGATGTTGTATGTAGTTGAGGTTCAGCTATTTTTAGTTTTTGGCTTTTCGCATACTGAGGAAAACGAATTTATTAATGACTTTGAACTATTTCAAGCCTATATTTTCTTTTTAGGCGCTAGTGTGATATATTTATCATACATTTTCACTAACATGACGGGTTATATTGCGATATTTATTAATTCATAATAGTTGTAAGCAGTCAGACTTCGGAACATGGCGAAATGCAGGATTAATCGAAAAGTTTCCCTTAGTAGAGAAGTAGGAAGAAATTTTCTGGTTAGTAGTATGGTTGTTAACGGTGATGTTTTGAGTTGCTTGTAACATAATGTGGGCGTTTGATAATACCGCTTCAGGAATTTTCCTCTATCGAGTCTTTTCGTTGAAGATGATAGTAATGCTTTCAGAGAGATAGTTGTTCGTATATATCTTCGTCTCGTCTTTCCTCTATTTCTCACATATAAGGTTTGTTTATTACTTTTTTTTTCTATAAATTGTAAAGGGTGGTTTTACGGTTTAATTCTTATTTAACATAAATAATATTACCAATCGCGCCAATTTTTATGTATATATATATATATATAATATATTATTTATATATATATATATACATACTAATATATATATATATAAAGTATTATATTCATTTCCCCTACCCCCTTTGGACCATCTAAGTACAATTCGGCGTGTATTAAGACAATCGATAGCCTATCATCCATAACGTAGCCTGAGCTCGCGTTCATCACGCAGATTCGTTCATCGGTGAACTCTTTAGAGTTCATTCATTATAGCTGCTAACGTCAACTCGTTAACAAATGTGCGTGGTTTATGTGTATGAATTTGTTCATCCTGAACGTTCATGAAAGTAAATCCTATAAATCGTGACCGTTCATCACCACAACAACAAGAAACAACAACGACAGACTGAGTGTGGTTTAATCAACCTTTATGTTCAGGTTTCGTTACTAACAGTGTGTAATATTTATTTATATATTATTATATATATATATATATATTATTATATATTATAGTATTATATTATAATATATAATATATAAATTTATATATATATATATATACGCTGTCATTATCAATGTGTGTGTGTGTGTGAAACATTAGTAGTAGTGGTTGTAATAGTAGTAATACTACTAACCCGATCTTTTAACTGATCTTTATTCAAATTATAACACGTTATGGAATAGCGAAATAAACGTTGACATTAACAAAATTCCTCCTGCGAATCTAACCTTAGACAACGTTTCCTACTTTATAATTTTTCAGCTGAGACATTAATAAATCTCATTTATTTTATGTTTAGTACGGAAATATTTCAGTAAAACACGTTTTAACTGACTTCAAAGTACTTTAAAGCCGTGGCAATAATCCCCCCACTGCGAGTCCGTCACACCCTCTTCTTCCACCGATCCGATTGCTGTACAGCTTTATTAGGTTTAGATATCGTTAGGTGCCCATGTTGCATTAAAAAACTTAGTTAAAGATCTTCTACTACCTAGCAGGTCAGGAATTACCCCATGAACTAGAAGAAAAAGAGCTTAGCGGATTATCATCAAACTAGAATTGGTTCAGAGCCCGTATAACAGTAATGTAGTTAGTAGTAGTAGTAGTAGTAGTAGTTAGTCAGTTATAGGTAGTAGTTGCAGAAACCTCTACTCTATTCAATCGTATGCCTTTTATATTTTCACTAAGCTTTAAAACATGGACTTAAATAAAAGTTTTCCATGAAAGCAACGCCGAAACCAACAATAAGCTAAGTTTAATACTAAGCTATTCGTTTCTCAGTGATTTGGTTCATTGTCATCCATCACACGAATGGAATTGTTTTGATAAGAGTTTATAAGTAAATAGTTCCCCAAAACATGAAAAATCACTAGGGATATAATAAAAAAGTTTCCAATATTTATATATATATTGCTTTATATAGATATATATGATATATATATATATATATATTATATTATGTATATATTATATATATATATATTATTATTATATATATATTTTATATTATATATATATTATATATGATATTAATATATCATTATATAACTTTTACTGAAATGTTTATTTCATTTATATATTATATTATCATATATATTATAACGATAATATTATATATATTATACTTTATTATATATATATATATATATATATATAAATTATGATATATAGTTATAATATTTACATATAATATTACTTGCTAACAACTTGAACTAGAATATATATTATATATATATATAATATATATATATATAATATATAATATTGTATATATATATATATAGAGATATATATATATATATATTACGTGAGAAATATGAATATGTAGTAATGCCAAGTTACTTTAAAAATAAACAAGTTAATATATATATATATATATATATATATATATATATATATAATATATATATAATTATATATATATATACTTCGTACTTCTCATTACCATATACAGTAATTTATCATATATAATAATATTAATTACACTTGGGCAGAAGACATGGGTGCAGTTAAACTGAACAGTTTTACTATATTTCTCAAGCCGTTTCCAACCTATAGTATTTTGATGGACGAATAAAACTAGCTGATACCATTAAACATTTTGGACACTATATCGGGATCTTAAACATCCACACCGTTTCATTCCCAAAGATAGTAAACTTCGACAGAGTGTTCGTTTGAAAACCACGTGTCCGATGTTTTTCAGTGATACGGAATCCCACAATTTCAGTATAAGATAATATACATTACTTCTATGGCCTTCGCTAGATATTCTTCGAGGTTCGCTGACACGTTCAAGATGAGCCGTTATTCTTAATTCATTCTTAACAGAGCTTTAATACTATCGATCGAACTGACAGAGAACCTATACAGGTCCACAAAAATGAGCTATTCATGGTTGTTTCCAGTAGTGTTTAGACGTTGATCCTTTTCAATCATGTCGCCTAAGAGGAAAGTAACCCGCGATTCTATTTAGATCCACTCCCACCATCACCACGTTGTTATTATGACGGATTATCCGTGATTTTGTACATGACACTTTGGCCTGTTATCCATGTTTCTATACGACTCAATGATCCTATTAACTTTCTACAGGATACGAATAATGGACGATCTAGCGTGTTGCTTGTAAAGGCTGGAACACAGACGACTGTATCGTTGCGCCATCGATTTTCGTCGTCTAATATTATAGTCGTGTTCGCACTCGGATGACGTTTATGGTTTTGAGTAGACGGTGGTTCTCAACTCTGAGTTAAGGATGAGATTGACTACCATGTTAAGGCACATGAAATGGCTTACTGTAAGAAACTAATAACATCCATGCGTTGCTGGAATCTTATCTCTTAGAATTACGACTATCACGCAAACATCCCAAATCGATAATGGAAGCTATCTTACACTCAGAACCCTGAGAGCAGTAAGTGTTAAATAGTAGTGTAACAGCGTTCAAATTATTAATTAATATTATATTTAACTAATAATATTAATAAATTTAATATTTGCATAAATGTTTATACAGCCGTGAAATCATAATATATAGTAAGCATAAATGCAGAAAAATTCCCCACCAATCAGTGAGCCTACAAATACTTATACCTCTTAGATATATTACTACTATACTTATTATATAGTAAGCGAATATATATTTAAAAAACCTAAACTTGAAACTCAATATATATGATCTATATCAATAACAATTAGTGATATATATGACTGTTTCCCCTTCAAATAAATTCCCTATCATATATGATCACTCATATAAGCTATATACTTACACTTCGAATAGAAGAGAATCTCCATCACCCATCCAACTATGTTTAGGACTTTCTCTTAATAAATTATACCCACTATTATGGGCTTAACCTTTGATACATACATGAATATCAACCCCCCCCTTATATACTCCCTATACATACTATCATACTAAGATATTTACCTGATAAGAGGTCTCTTAAGATTATTTAGAGCAGTACACAACTCTATTACGCAAAATTAAATGCAACAAAATTTGGACAAACCAACCAAAGATACGCATTTAGTTTATATCCTCAAGTAGTTAGCTCATTTGTCTCCTTCTTGGTCTCACTCACTAGTAATATTGTTCTATCACGAGTGGTACTCCCTCCGAGATGGACCAATCTGCAAGCACATGTAAAAAAGCCTGTCTAAGCATATAATCCTAATAGATCTTTAGCTTTTAGCAGGCGGATCATCGAGATTAATAATTCTCAACGCAATATGACTAACTAACACTATCTTATAAAGAATACTCTCTAGAACAAAAAAGAGACGTAACTCTTGAGTGATTAAAATAGATTTTTCTAAATTGAATTCCAGGTCCTTTTTCTACTCTCTTCATGCGTCACACACCATTCATCACGTACTGAAACTCAAAGATAAATCTCAGTACTTTACAGCGTCCTTTTTTATAACTTCATGTCTGTCATGTAGCAAGTCACTCGGCTAGTTAACAAAATGCGTTTCAACCATCATTCGTATTCAGAAGTGAGAGTGATTAAGTATTTCGAGAGTAACGCGGGACGACTTCTGACAGATATTTGTGTCTGGGTAGAGACGAGATTATATTAGAATTCCGTAAGATGAGCAAGTTATACACCCGTCTCACCGACATCGGCATCGTCGTCAACGTTCGCACAGACGTTATCGTAGACATTTGAAAGAAGGACTAAAGTGAGCTGTATCTTACGCACGCTTCTACTAAATGACTGTTTAGCTGTTTTAAAACCTTCATATGTACCAATCTTATAGCTGATTGCTCATATTAATGTAACTTTCCTGAAGCATACGAGTCTTGTCAGTAGAATATGTCGAGTGATGAAATCCTTGAATATCAAAGCCATTAGAAGGTTTCTTTTATATATAACGAAACAGACTGCCCTTGGGATTCTTGATCACCACTGAATAATAGTTTTGTATGGCAGGGTGATATGTGTTCTAGGAGCGAGTCACTGATGTAGGTGGAAGAGAGGCACACGACACTGGAGAGAGTATGAAACAGCGACCAAAGATATAGAAATACTTGATGAGTGCGATGTAGAATAAGGAGTGTGTAAGAAAGGAGAAATAAGATAGAGAGTACAGAAGTAAATTTTTATCGCTGTTTAATTGGGAAGAAAAGTGACGTGGAAAACCAATCACTGAAACGACAACAATATCATCAGAAACACCAGAAGTATCAGAATCGACGACGGTATAGGATAGCATGAAGAGAAGACTTTTAGTTTAAGCCCATGTGTTTAAACAAGCGACGTATTGGCGGATAGGAAGAAATGATGTTACTTAAAATAGCGCAAGGTGTGAATATTTAAAAAATAACAAGTCACTGAACTTAACTAGCACAGCTTTAGTGAGAGAGCATATTTTCCTCTTCTCATTCTTCCTTTCTTTAGAATCTTGGTATATCTTATTCCTGTGATATCTCTTAGATGGATCATTCTACTACCATCTAGAATACTTACTACTACAACTACCTGATACTACTACTTTTATCAGCTTTATACAGCTAATTATACGATTGAGGGTATTTATCTAGGGTTTGAAAGCAGAATATCAACTTTTTATTTCTTTGAGTAATTCTTCTTTTCTTGACTTACTTTGTTTCTACTGTTTCACTTCTTCTGCTTGTGTGATTTGCTGTGGTTTTGGACATCAGTTAAGATAGCGAGATAAATAAAGATAAGAGATGAGAAAGTAACAGACTGAACATGTATGTCTGAATTATAATAAGATTAACGTCTTTATTAAAGAGGAGTAGACACGGAGTTGACTATAGAGCAATTGATTATCTATGTAAGCATTTTTTCAGAGGAACTGATACATGGTACTGTTAAGTTTACTCTGCCTTTATTTCTTCGAGTTCTTATCTGCTTTTTCACTTCTTTTCTTTCTTTGGTGATAACAGTTAAGATACCGAAAATAGAAATATTACGCACTGACCGAATGACGAAATTCTTCTAGGCTATAGTTATATTATAGATAGTAATATAATATATATAGTAGTATATATATAGTATATAGACTAGTATATAAGTAATCATATAGTGTTATGATGAAAACCGATTCAGAAAACCAACAGATATAAAATAGTGGCCTGCAAGTTGTCTTATGTAAATTATTTTTCGAGAATATGATTATTCAAGAAAATTAGAAGAAAACATTTCGAGTGATAGGGAAGCTAAAAGCACAAAAGTTTGATATGAATTTTCAAAAGATTAATATTATAATAGATTCAATATAATATATTCAATATAATAATAGATAATCAATAATAATTGCAATAGATAATAATTATGAAAATAAATAATAATAGAATTAAGTAAATAAAATACACCATCATTTCATAATAAATTTTGTCGAATGTCAGAATTAAAATTATTTTCTCGAATAGTATAGCACTTGTTTAATAAACTATCGTATATAATAAATTAGATAGAGATAGAGAGTAGATGTATAGTAATTAGATGAAGAGGAGAGTAAGATCTAGTAGTATATTATATTATATTGAGTATATATGAGGTTGTATATGAATAGATAGAAGATGATAGGAGATATGAGAATAGGAGATTGAGTAGAGATAGAGAGAGTAGTATATAGGAATATATAGATTGAATTATATAGATATGATCATATAATAGAGGTATAGATGTGAGAGTAAGTAGAGAGTAAGAGATAATGTATAGAGAGTGAATTATATAATATATTATTAATTATTGAGATGAATAGATATATTATTGAGAATTAGATTACTTATTATTTAGATTAAGATTATGTGATATTAGACGCACGAAAAAGAGAAGAGAAAATAGACTGTCACAAATCAGAAAAAATCAAGGATCTGAGGTAGAGTGAAATGGGTTCGTTAGAGCACGACAGAGAGAGAGGGCAGACGTATAGAGAGGTCGATATCTCGAGTCGAGCCGTACAGACATCAATGGTATCCGATAGGATAATTTTTATAACGTATAGAATTTTTTCCTTTAATCGAAGTCTTTGCAGATGTATGTGAATGAGAGAGTTTGAAAATTATGACGGTTAATGCTTCATGAAGTATTGTTCTATTCCCCCGTTTTATTTCTATAGGAGTTTAAAGTGAGATGGAAGAGAGAGAGACGAGAGACGAGATGAGGACGACGATGATTGAGAGAGAAGAGAGAGAGAGATAAGAGAGAGACGATGAGATGAGAGAGAGAGATGAGAAGAGAGAGAGATGAGAGGAGAAAGAGAGAGAGAAGAAGAGAAGAGAGAGGAGACGTTTATTATGATTGTTTCTATTAAATTTATAAAGGGTGGTTACGGTTAGTATAAATTCTCGATTAACATTCAAGAGGAGATTACCCACAATCCGAGAGAGAGAGGCTGACAATGATATATAGTGCTAACCCTGATTAGTAATTGAGAGAGAAGAGACGGATCCTACCTTTCCAAGAGAGAAGTAGATATAGTATACGACAAATCAAGATAATGTGTAAGAGAGAAGAGAGTTTGAGATAGTGAGAGAGAGAGATAGGATTATAAGGTATATGAGAGTTATAGAGAGAAGATAGAGAAGACCTACATACTTTGACATCAAATGTAGTAGTGCTGTCCTAAATTATAACACAGAATAACTTCTGCTTTGAGACTGATTGGCACCTAGAATAGAAATAGTTTTGACGACTTTTTTTACTTCGATGTGGAATTCATCTATCAGGTCATATGTATACTCGATATACTAATGGTTATATATATACCAGTAACCATATTATAATATCCAAAAACTTTCCTCGATTATTACTCCATGCATATCAGCCGCCCAATGCTTCTCATAGAAGCATGGATTTTGGAGATGAAGGGGCGCGAGGCCACCCACCAACAGTAAAAAGAATGTGATATTATGCTTACTATTGATAACCCTGCCTACCACTCAGTTTTATTAAAATAATTATCGGTAATGGATTGCATTATCTATTTAAATATTTATTAAAAATTGTGAACTTTTTTATATTATATTTATTTTATGGCTACAAAAGCATGATTTGGTTCAAATTAGGCTTGCACATGCCTTAACTGTGAAGGTTATCGAATGTGAGACCTTATCAGTAGGTCTGGAGCATAAAATTCTCTATTAAATTTAGATAACTTAATTTTGATTTATAACATTTAATTTTTTCTTTTTATATTATTAAAACGATTTCAAAAATGTAGAATATAAAGGGCTAATATGATATTTATAGAACATTTATCTAAAGTGGACGCTTGAAATACAACCTTATCCTCAAATCATTGCTAAATAATGGTGTTATTTATTTTATGAAATGTATATATTTCATATAAAGCAAATATATCCACTTCTCTTAATATCTCACTTAGATACTTTCATCGATTAGTGTAAAGAAGTTATTTTATTATTCCTTTTATATAAGTATTTATTTATCTCACCCACCTACTCATCTATCATGAGGTAGGTTAATGAAGCATTGTTTCTTCAACCAGGCAATAACTCTTCCTCACACTAATCAGTGGATAAAAAGGTTTAAATATTTGCGAATAATCTTACTAAATAATTAATATATATATATTATACAGAAAAAATTTCATAATATAGTTAATTATTATTCTCAAGTCTATTTAAAATAGATGGTATTACTATCTCAATAATTTCCTGGCTGTCAGGCTCAACCTTTATGTCACTTATTATATATATATATATTATATATATATATATATATACTATATATATATATATTATAATATTATTATATATAATTATAATATATAGATATATATAATATATATTATATATATATATAATAATATATTATTATTTAATTATATATTATTGATTATATATTATAATTATTTTATTAATTATTATATATCGTAGCTGAGCTATCCTGTAAGATGACGATATTACTGCATTTTACTTATTATTTCTCTATAATGTTATATTACTAACATACGGTCCGTTAGCACTAAGTGGTAATTAAATTAAAGTACGCATAATAGTCTTAATCTTCAGCGTACAGCTAAGGCATTCGTTATATACTCTTATATATATATATTAGGTGCTAAGAGGTACCATACTCTATGAATTAGTAATCTCAATATGATAATTTTAAATATGTGCGACGTCACACACTAAGCATTTTGATCATACACAGTCACAGAGATTCAATATGAGCGAGTAAGATAATGATAGTAAGCGATAGCAGGCAGACGGGCGGTCGACCGCGGACGGTTTTTCAATACCTTAGTGGTAGTACTACAATTACTGTAGCGCTAGTTACCTCATACTATATACTATAAAGGGTATACATCACTACTGGGTATATATTATATGCAGCGTGAGAAACCCCTCATAGTATTATAGGATAAACATTAGTAGTACGTACCTCACTATATTAAAGTTAACGTATCCAAGTGTGTAACTTATACACTTCCGCAAGAATAGTGAAAAAAGTGCTAGTGTAATACCTGTACTTAATGACCGCGTAAATAGGTCGTGCGTGAAAATGTTAGTTGTGTCGCTGTAGTGATCGAATATGTTCTGGCCTTAACAGTATTGGCCTGTGGGCTTTCGGCCACACACACGAATACCGAATATGTCGCGTACGAGATGACTCAATCTTTCGACATAGTTTCAAGTAGCTCATGTAGTACAGTACAGCCGTGTGCACGGTTAGAAGGTTAGTAATCATCGTGCGCGGCTACGCCGCGCACGATGCGGTTAGTTAACTCATACACCGTTTCTATGGAAATATTAAGCTTCCAGGGGAATCGGACCCCCGAAACAGGGTTATTTCAAAGGGTTAATCACAACGGGTTAGTCCATTTCAGGGTAAATAATACAGAAAAAATTATCATCGTACCAAAAAAAATAAAAGAGTGCCTCGATAATTTGTTCTTGGATGGACTGATATAGCTCACGACAGATATATAAAGTTTAACGAGAGACGTCTCTGTACGCATTCTCTCCACGTGTATAGTATTTCCTCGGAATGCGTTTGCTGGTACGGCTCACACCGTCCCGTTGCTCTTCCGCTGCATCCATGTAAAGTAGTCCACTTAATTTTGTGCATCAATTCCACTTAAGTGAGAATAGCAACAATCCACATCTGTCACATAGTGCTGCATTATTCATAGACGCTAGCTATACGAACCGTTTACCTTCATCAAATGATTTTACATACTACCTCCCTCGATCAGAGTGCAACGATATTTAAACATGCTCAGTCTGAAACATACTCTACTGTCCCTGCGCTAGCTCTATATGATTTTGTGCTAACACTCTGTAGACCATTATCCTCTCACTATTAGTGATATTGAGTTCGCATAACACATTGAATAGGCTGGCACTAAGTGTGTTACATAATTCATCATTCTGATGTCAATACAATCGAGATGTCTGCGTCACTTTTGCTTCTCCCAGAGGGAAAATTATTATTATACCCTTAATGGTTAACTGCCTATCCCTCCACCCTAAACAATCTTATGTGACTAATTTTGTACCTTTGTATTTTGCTCCGTACCAGTTCTATAGTCACCTGAATGCCCTGTGTGATTTGATTTCTATTCGATTGTTTGTTGAGTTCCCCCATGAAAATGATAGGGACTATCGTGGTGGAACCATGGCACAATGTTATGTTAACAGTTTTATTGTAAACAAGTAGCAGAGTGCGGGAGGCTATGCATTCCCCATGAGCAAAGCATGGTAACCTTTTTGTATATCTGCTAGTTGAAGTTTTGCATGCCATTTAGTATCTGATTGCCGCCTATGGACTCCACTCCATCTAAATATCAATGCAGTGAGTGAGTGGCCGCGTACTCGCTCTATTGACACTTCTAAACGCAACTCACCAGATTTAAGAACATCTCCGCTCGTCTGTTATATAATAACGTCTAACTATCGGT
>JABUQX010019734.1:0-12500 GCA_015478945.1 Trachelipus rathkii
CAAAGCTGTGTTACCTTTTGTGTCATGCATGCTTAATGACTTACATAATTACTCTAATCATGGGCTTTTTTAGTCTCATATATATTCTATATATATATATATATATTATATAATATACTATCGAACTATTATATTATATATTAGTATATTATATTATATATATATATATATATATATCTATAGATATTATAAGTAATATATCATACTATATCTCAGCTTTAATGAGGTGTCTGCGTGTTGAGGTGAGGGGTGGGGTGAGGGGGATGTGTTAAGAGTATTATGTATGCAGAATTGTAATTGCAGTGTATATTTTTCCTTTTAAGGTACAGGGGTTGATTGTATTGTTCGTGCAGAGGTGATCCTACTCAGAATGAGTTTACTATATAATTGGCCGTACATCAATGCAAGATGAGAAAGTTTATAATGAGGATGTTTGGCTCAGTCAGGAGGTGTGTGGATGGGGTGGTGGGAAGGCAGACCAGGTTATTAAATCCTAAGGGCTTTATTATAAACCATTATTTCTGATTTTTGATTGTCTAGATTTTATATTGTATGGACCCAGGCTGGTGATGCGTTGTTTTAAAAGGGGAGAAGGTAATTGTCTGCATATTAATGTGTTGTCCTTTGTATTGGCGCAAAGAGATTGCTCCTGCAACATGATGTTCAATGTGCTTTAAACTTTTGTGTGGGTCTATAAGCAACGTTCTTTGAAGGGGGGTCGGAATGTCATAAGTGTATGCAAAGAGAGCGCGAGAGGATGGGTTTGGCGATCTCTTCTTTCTACTAGGGTGACTCCACGGTGTTCGGCCGGTCGTCCCTTCGCCCCCGGACACGCCTCTGTTTCAGGCTCTCGTATCGCGTATTGTCTTTCTCTGCCTTTGCCTTTCTCGCTTTTTACCCTCTGGGGCACTCTCTTTCCTTCCTTTCCGGCACTGGCCGTTGGCTTTCCGGTTTAACTCTCTTAGCGCTCTCTTTCCTCTTTCCTGGTTTTTCCGCCCTTGACTCACGGGCAGCACTTGCCGAGTGACTGGGGTTGCACTCTCCCTCGCCCTTTGCAAGTTGGCTATGGCCCGTCTTGCCTCTTCTAGCTCCCTTTTGGGTTTCCCCCTCCTTTGTCTTTGTCTTCGTGTCTCACTTTCTTTCCCGTCGTCCTACTCGTGGTGTTGCTGGCACCGCGTTCTCTTATTTTTCTGTCAATCGTGGTGTTCCCTTCAAAGGGTTCGGTTCTTATCTCCCCTCCTTTTTCTACTTTTTAACTTAATGCGCATTTCTCACCTTGCATTCTTAACTGCTATCCATCTATTACCGCTGAACTCGAACCTTCAATTGTGTCAATCAATTTCAAGTTTGTTGCTCTCTTTTACTTCTAAATTGCTCTCCGTCTAAAATCTTCGATTCTGTTTCCTGTCGGATAGAATTCTTTTCCGAGTGGGGTGGTTCAACTTGTGAAATTCTATTCATTAAAAACCCAACTTCGTAAACAATCTCCCTTCTAAACCCTTCTACACTTCGTATGTTTTTGTTTGGAAAGCGGGGCTTTCCCTCAGTCTCTCCTGTTTGACAATATAAACATCCGGCCTTAACATAAAAAATATGTCTTGGAATACCATCACATCCCACACCAGTTGTATAGGCGCGGCCTCAAAGGGGAGAACTGGGAGTTGTGCTTAGAACTGCTGAGAGCTTTTTTCCTCTCCACAGGTTATCAAGCTGTACACGGTCTGTATGCGCTCCCGTTGTATGGGAATAGTGGTCTCGATATCTTGTGGAGGCGTCTGGTTTCATCCACCGGCTGTTTCGGACGAGGGTCGGAATCAATGAGCAAGAAGGCTTAGGTAAACTGGTTCTGTTTCAGTTCACTTGACCACTATCTTTCGGCGCCGAGTGTTTGGTGACTTTATTTTTTTCTATCGGGTATCTCTCAGCTGGCAGGGTTGTTCGAGGGAACTGTACCCTCCCGTACGCAACATCGGTTCAGACCCGGTCGATAAGCAGCAGGGGTGCTGTAGGTTCTGGCGGCAAGGAGTTTGTGTAGATAATTGGTATTCCAGGCTTACAGGCTCGCTGCCGTGCATTCCTATTCTGCCCCCTTGTTTTGGTGGAAGATACCTTCGGAGTCTGTCTGTGTTGCCTGTTGAATTACTTTCTCTCACTTTAAAGATGGGTGCTGTACCATTGCTAGTCGTCATTTGGTTAGTGGAGTGAGAATTTTGGCGTGCAGACCCCTTCTGGATAGGGTGTGCGATGAAAGATCGTGACGAAGGTGCATTATCAGTAGTAGTAGTTAGTTTTTGTATATATATTATTATATATATATATATATATATATATATATATATATATTATATATTATATTATATATATATATTTATTATATATTTATTTATTATATATATATATATATTATTATATTATAATGTTATAATATTATATATATATAATATATATAATATTATATTATATATATAATATGTATATATTATATAAATATAATATATTATATTATTATATAATATATTATATATTTATATATATATATATTATATATATAATATATATATATATATTTATATATATAGTATATGTTATATATAATTGTGATGGGCGAAGCTGAATTTTTTTGCATACGGAGTTTGGTTTTTGCGTTTCTAAAATATTGACATCCCGATTCTATGGATTTTTGCGTTATTAAATTTCACAGCCGTGGTTGCGGTTGTGTAATAAAATCTTTTATGTTATCAGCTTTGATCAAAGATTATGTGGGTGGTAAGAATGGAGATCTGTAGGTTTTGAGTAATTGAACAACCTTGTTTCTCAATACCCAAAGAATTTCGAGAAAGATCAGATGCTAGTTGATCCACTGGGTGCCCTCTAGTGAGCTAATTGTTGCGGAAAAGGACGTCTTCAAATGAGGAGAGTAGAGTAGGTGAAATCATTCAGCATACGGAGACAGATAGTAATTAAGGTAATAGAGGAAGACCATTAATGAAAAGTAAAAGAGAGTTGGGAATAAGGGCAGGAAGCATGAGTATCACCACTATTTATAGATTTAAGGATGAAAGGTGGCATTCAGCCAAAATAACTGAGAAAAGAGAACAGAAGCAGAAAAGACAAGAAAGAGAACCAAGAGACATAAAGCATTTGGGAGCAGAGAAAAGATTAGAAGAATTGAGATGTTTTCGCAATATTCTGCTAGATAGATTCCTATACTATAGAAAGAAAGAAGTTTTAGAGGAGATTTGGCGAGTAGTTGGGGGTGAGATTGGTTCCTTTTTGGTACAGGGAGCACCTTTCCGTCAGAAAAAAAGGAAATGTATGAAGAAAGCCGGATAGATTTAACAAGGCAGAGTGCAAGTTTGAAAGCGCAAGTTTTGAGAACTATAGGAAGAATAGCATCAGAACCGTACGTTTCTTTAGTGTTAAGTCTATGAAAAGAGTGAAATAACACCGTTTTGAAGAATTCAACATTAGCAAAATATGTTGGACGGATGTGGAAGAAGAGCGAGAAACCGGAATCGGTCTTAGGTGGAATTAGAAGCAACAGGTTTGAGCAAAGAGTTCGCTGTATGAAGGTTAAAACGGCAGTTATGCCGACGGAAAAATACTAAAAAAGGGTTAAGTTAAAAGTTAAGAGTTAACATTTTTTGAAAAATGCAGAATGATTGAGAAAGAGGAGCCCAGTAAGATTGACTGCCATTACTCTTACTGAAAAGAATTTTTTAAGTGTCATTGGAGAATAGATGTTGCAGCGATTTTGGATGAAATACGTAGAGTTGGAGGGTTTCTGAATTTTGAAGATGACGGTAGTATTTCCAAAAAGCAGCGTCCCTGCCGCTAACAAACCTCAGAGTTTTTTTTTTCTTTTTTTTTTTTTTTTTTTTTTTTTTTAAACGAGGTTATCTTAAAGGTTTAGATTGAAGTAAAGGAGCATCGGGGTGACACGCCTCCATCGCTAGAGGAATTAGCTCGCGCTGTTGGCAACCCCCGAGGAACTCTTCCACGAAAGCATGAAGTCATTTCAATGGAATCAAAGAAGTCGACTGATAAGTCCTACTTTGGGTTTAGCAGCACGGGAAGTGCCAAAGAGTTTTCTCGCCGTAGGCGAGGGTCTTTCTGCGGAAGAATTGATCTGAAGAGCTATGAACAGAGAAACATATATGGAGACTCATCGAGAAACTAGAGGAGAAAAAAAATTACATAATAAGGATAAGCATTAGAGATTAGGAAAAGGTCCAGCATGTTGGGTTCTCTTCAAAGACGATCAGAGATACGAGTACGGAGCTGCCCCAACTGCTCGAGATAATCATGGATAGAAAAGTCGTAGCAAGTTCATCCACTTTTATTTTGAGAATAAAGAATAGAATTGACGTGGTGAATTGAATAAGAATCAGAAGAATTATGATTTCTGAAGGATCGGAAGAGGAGATGTGTTTAATTTGTGGTGAATAATAAGCTTGAGCCATTAGGTTAAAATATTCGGAAAATCCACAATCAAAGACACGGACAAACATATTGCCACATTGGCACAACTGCTTTGGCTGAAAATTGAGGAAGAAATAGTCGAAGGAGTCACAGAGTAGAGTTAAATTTCCAGAACGCTCAAAGCCCAAGTCGGGTAGCAATAAGAGATTGAGCCTTAGAGGAGCGAGAAGGTGATGTTCAAACTAAAGTCCTCCTTAATTTAAAATTGTGAATGTTGCAGACATGTAAAAAGAAAGGAGACGTACAGTCAAAAAAGCCCGGCAATCGTCGTGACGGCAAAACTCCTATCACGGAGGCCGTCAAGACGCTTTAAATGCTGACGAGGGAAGGAGAAAGGGGTTATTTTTGGAAGCCACCCTTATGGGCTTCTCCGAGACTCGCGTGGCTGCCATTTTATACCATTTTTTAATTTCTTTTTAACGACTAAGCTTTCTCGTAATGTGTATTTTTGGTGGTGTGATAGGGGAGAACTTACTACAGTGTAGAGAATGTGGATATGAAGCACAAGGAGAAACAATTGGGTATTGGGGTGGCATGGGGATGTACTCTAGACACTCATATATCAAATGGTGCAATGGTTAGGAGCCGTTACTTCCCTCCATATTATATATAATATCTAGTATATATATATATATATAATATATATATTATTATATATATATATTATATATATTATATAATATAATATATATATATTATATATATATATTATATCTATAAGTATATATATATAATTATATATTATAATATAATATATATTATATATTTTTATATACGTGGGGTGCGGGTGCGTGGTTCGCAAATTTTGGTGGTCGGCTGCCGGTGCGCGTGTCGCTCTCGTGCGGTGCGGTGCGGTGCCGCCTGCCAAAAGACGATGTGGGGTGCGGTGCGGTAAGATGTCAAGTTGTGCTGTGCGGTGCTGGTGCACGACTTTCAGTTGCGAGTGTAGGGTTCGTAAAAATCCGGAGCTCTTTCAAGTCTAGTCTCTATCTATTTATATTTACATTAAATTATGTGTAACAAAAGGTGTGTAGATATATATAGTATATATTATAAGGGATTGTATATATATATATGGGTATATATATATATATATATATGCGCAGCCCGCTCTACGAAGACACAATCCAATGAATCTTCAAAGAACTACAAACGCTACGAGGAAGGATACAATGTGGAATCCTGGGCAAAATTTTAAACAGGGGAAACAGTAAAAAAGAAGGAAAATGAAAAAAAAAAAAAAAAAAAAATAAAAAATCATATCTTCGAACTAGACAAAAGCTAGCAGCGAATTGAATTACATTTTTGTGGAATCTTTGTAAAATTTTGGTTAGGATGTAAAAGAAAGAAAAAAAAAAAAAAGAATTAACTACAAAAAAGTTTTTGGGTTTTTTTTTGGGGGGTGGGGGACTGGGACATAGTATATTTAGTATAAATTTTTTTTTGTTGGGAGGTAAAGTATTACGCGGAACTTGAGGGGGCTGGCGAGGAGCCGACGGGGAAACCAGGGGGGACGTTTCATACCGTAGGGGAGGCGGAGGAACCCGCGGACACACCCAAGGATACCGAGAATGAGCGGGGGTTCGGAGACGCTCCCCGGAGGGGGGGGAATTAGATCCTACCCCGTAGTTCGCGGAAGGCCGGAGAGACCCGATGCTGCAAATCGGCTGGGCGGTATAACCGTTGGTATTCTGTTAGTTTAAATAAAAAAAGCAAAATTAATAGGAAAGTCTATTTAGTTTTAACGCGTAACCAATAAGGGTGCTCTGAAATAAGGCTCCAATCATATTAGATTATATTTTAACTATAATTGTTTTTATTTTTTTTTATTTTTTTTTACAGTTTCTATCCAAATATTTACGGAGATACAAAAATGTATGTCATTTTCGCTGTTTCTATTGTAAATTTTGAAGTTTTTTTTTATTTTTTTTTTTTTTTTTTTTTTTTTTTTTTTTTTTTTTTTTTTTTACTTTTTCCGCACTAAAAATTGGACCAGCATTCCAGCAATGTATTCTTTTCCCGGAGCTATTGTAGTTTTTTTGAGATATGGATTGTGGCTCTCTAGAGACTACCTATATAATATGTATATAGTATATATTATAGTATATATTTTATATATATATCTTAATAAGTATACCTCTCATTATATCCTTATTATTATACTATATAATATAAATATATATATATATATTATAGATATATTTATCGCACATTTAATATTCTATATATATATATATATTATATAAGTGAACAAAAAATACGTTTAACCTATAGGTCATTTGAAAAAAGAAAATTATCATACAGATCAATTTTATGAATTTTTAATTTTACTTTGTCTTTTATTATGTAATTATCTTTGTCATATACAATAAAATAATTATGTACAGCATATATGATTTTTATTTTGAAAACTTCTTCAACTGTTATCGTTTGCAACGAAAATGTTATATATATTGCTATGCTATGTTATAATAATAAGATAGAAAATCCAAAAAAATAAGTGTTTATGTGAAAACAGAAGAAGTTCGTGCTCAATTAAAAAGCCGAAATAAAAAAGTTTTAAAAGAAAAAAAAATCGGAAAGAAAAATACGGAGACGAACCATCCTCCCTTATAATTGGCTGAACGGAAAGAAGAACATCTGCTTAAAGATGCTTCAGCAACTATACACATTACTGACCGTTAAACCCCAGTCCTACAACCTCAGTTTGACGAGATTATTTCCGTCGTCACTAATACCAATTTCAAGATGTCACAATAGCGAAAACCTTCAAACAACTTGTTTGAAAAGACGGGAACAACAGTCACACCGTTAATCCCAGGCCTACCAGCCTCAGTTTACTTCACTATGGAAGGACTCACGAGGTTACATGCTTCAAAAACTTCACTTCACTATAGAGCCTCTGGGTTAAACAGAAAGAGAATTCATTCATGTAGGTAAACGTAAATCAATTTGGAACCACGTGCCACGCTACCTATATATGGATGGGTTTACTGAAGAAATGATTCATCATCACAAATATATATTCTGGAGTACGTTTAATCGACTGGAGAGCATGTATATCCATACCAGCTTTGAATAATATAATATAATATATAATATATATATAATAATATATATATTTTATATATATATATATATATATATATCTATATATATATATATATATAATATTATATATATATATATATATATATATAATATATATAATATATATATTGGCTATTTATAAGCGGTTGACTGGAGCGAAAATCAATAAATAATGTATCGTTATTTTAATAATTTTAGGGTAAATACATTAAATTTCTAACCTAACCTAACCTAGACCTAACCTAACTTAACCTAACCTAGGCTTAACCTAACTTAACCTAACATAATATTAACGGAGTCCACCACTTATAAATGTCCATAATATAAGTATATATGGTATATACTATATACTATAAATAGTATAAAAATATTCTTTTCTATTATATATATATATATATATATATATATATATATATATATATATATATTGGAAGATATAATCCCTTGAGGTAAATCAATCTGTGAGAAACTCAAATTTATTTATTTATGGCAAACATTTTAAACGTAACAAATTTTATCACAAAGTTTTTTACACAAATTAATTTAAGTAAGTCAAGCTTTCGTGTACGTGTTCGTATCACATCTTCGGGACTGGATTCCTTTTCATTGAGTTTGATTTGAATTTGGCTACTTCTAGTTTTCTGGCAACCTGGAAATAATTTCTTACCGATGATTCTTTGTCTTTCTTTCCTATCGTTTCTAAACTCTCTTCATTTGGTTTCTGAGTGAAATAGACTCTTTGAAGTATCTATTGTTGTTTCTCCTTTTTGTATGTTAAAATTAGTGCTATTTTTTTACGATAAATGATTCGGTTATTTTTCCTTTGTCTGTATCTTGTATAGTTTTTATTATGGTGGGGGAATCTATATCAATGGTGTGGTTTAAATTTTGCCGGTGCTTTACCAATGCTGAAGTTTGTTTATCTTGATTCAAATCATTTTTAAGTTGATAAAATCTTATCTTGAAATTGTTTGTCTCTCCTATATATTTACTGGTACATATTTTGCAATTTATTTTGTAAATTTCGGAGTCTTTGTTTTGTTGACTGGAGTTTGGTTTTAACGCATGTTTTAATATTATATTATTGGATTTAACAGTTTTTATATTAGTAGGTATATATTCCATTTTATTGCTTCGTTGTAGATTTTGTATAGGTAGAACGTTGGTAAAGGTTTCAGTATTATTATTAGTTTTTAAGTATTTGTTTTTTGCCTTTCGTAGTGCTTTGCTTATGTAGATTTCTGGATAGCTTAATTTGTGAAAACTATTTTTTAGCATTTTTATTTCTTGGTTAATGTTTTGGGGACTACATAACATATATGCTCGTAGGAATAGGTTGCTTAATACTGCAGTTTTCGTTGATGTATCGTGGCATGAGAACCAATGGATATATGCGAGATTGGATGTTGGTTTTCTATATATGCTGAATGTTGGGAGTTGATCTGTATTCCAGGTGATGAGTACATCTAAAAAGTTTAATTTATTGTTTACGGATTTTTCTATTGTATATTTAATATCGTTATGTATATTGTTAATAAAATATAGTATAAAAATGATTTGAATCAAGATAAACAAACTTCAGTATTGGTAAAGCACTGGCAAAATTTAAACCACACCGTTGATATAGATTCCCTCACCATAAAAAAAACTATACAATATATAGACTAAAAAAAATAACCGAATCATTTATCGTAAAAAATAGCACTAATTTTAACATACAAAAAGGAGAAGGACGATAAATAGAACGGGCTCAAAGAGTCTTTTTCACTAGAAAATGAATGAGGAGTTAGAACGATAAGGCAAAGAAATGACAAAGAATGCATCGGTAAGGTAAAATTATTTCCAGGTTGCCAGAAACTAAAAGTGCCAATCAAGATCAACTCTTCAATGAAAAGGACCAGTCCTCGAAGGAGTGATAGAACCGTACGAAAGCTTGAGCTTAATTTAAATTAATTTGTGGTAATATAAAACATTGTGATAAATTTTTGTTGAGGTTTAACTGTTTGCATAAATAAGTGAAATTTTAGTTTCTCACAAGATTTTGACTCTACCTTCGAAGAGTTTATATTTTCAAATTTTTAGCGAGACTACGACCTTATGTAGTAGTGGTAAATATATTATATAGTACAATATATATATACTATAATATAATATATCTTATATATATATAGTATATTTTACTATTATATATAATTATAATTGATATTATAATTATTATAATATATAGTTATAATATATTGATATATAATATATATATTGATTAGTAATACATGAAAAAGATTTTTTCAATATAAAGTGCTATGTTTATTTATAATGGAAGACCTCATACACTTCATATAATATAATTCATGTCAAGCTGCATTGCTTCTTTGTGATTCATTAATGTCTTCAAAATCCAATACAGAGAAATCAACATCCAAGCTTATACACGTCTACGAACTTTCTCATTCCAGTGTGTTTGAGTTGTGATTCGCCCTTCAATGTAAGACTACGTTCAGTCTTACTGGGCCAATTGCAGGACAATAAGTTCGTATCAGTGTTTGAATTGGTCCAACGACATAACGACAAAGATATAAAGTGATGTTGAAAAGAAATAATTATAAACAAGAAAAAATCTAATCAAATGGTATCTCCGCGAGAATTGATTATGGTATAAATTAAAATTTTAATCACGCGCATACACATATTTAATACTGTCTTTTTATTATGTAATTAATTGTCAGTATCAATTAAGTAATTTTCCCTCATTTTTCTAGTGACATTGATGCTAACAACATAGATTTTTTATATACGTATAGGTCTAGTATTATGATTATAAGTTATATATAGTATATATATATATATATATAAGTATAGTAATTATATAATATATATATAATATATTATATTTATAATATATATATATATATATTCTAATATTATTATATATATATATCCATATATATTTTGTTGCTCCATTCTTTGTGTACAGGATAAATTCAATAAAACAAGTCGTTACCTATAAAGAAATCCAATTAAGCTAACAAGCAGTTCTCTCAGAGTAACAAAGAGCCAGTAGATTGAAAGATAGAAAAGAAAAGAAACATCTAAACAGAAAAATGTTCAGTAAGAAGAGACGGAACGAAGCTCTTCAATCTGCTTTGAAGGTGGAGGAACAGTGACAAAAGCATATCTAATACAACAATGCTCCCACTTTATATATATATATATAATATATATATATATATTATATATTATATATATATATATATATATATATATATATAATTATTAATATATATATATAATATATATATAATATATATTAGTATATATTAATATATATAAAATATATATATATATATATATATATATTAATGATGGATCGATATCACTGCACAGCAAAGCCGCAAAGTGCGAAGGGCACTGACATATATTTTGACAACTCGGCAAGTACAACCGAAGCGGTTGTCACTTGTGCTCCATGAACTCGCACTCGCGGTTGACATTTGAATTTGTGTTTTGATGAGCTCCTCTCTATGCATCAAACTCTTTCTCATTCTAGTATTTATTCATTTATTATTATTTATTTATTATATTATTTATTATTGATTATTATTTTTTATTATTATTTATTATTAATTATTTATTATTATTATTTTATTATTATTATTATTATATGGTTATTAATTATATTATCTAATTATTATTATTATTATTATATTTATTACTGATTATTATTCATTATTATTATTATTATTATGTATTATGATTATTATTTATTATTATTATTATTATTGTCGATTATTATTATTATTAATGGTCTTTATCTTTTTGCTTCCAAATCCTAAATAGTTTTCTTTTGATTCATTTAAAGTTTCCTAATAGTTATCTTAGAGAATAATTTGCAAAAGAAATAAGAGGCATTTTATATTTATAGATCCGACTGGTTTCCGTGACGTAAACCTTGGACACGCTTTAAAGTTTTTCGATCTAACATTGAATTGAATTTATTTTTAACCTAGATTTAAAAAAATTAAGAATTTTCAAATTAGATTTTGATATAGCAATTCTCTATTTATATTTAACTTTTATAGCGTCCAATAATGACGTTGAACTTAGAAGTTGGTTTTAGAGTTTATTAATAACGTCAGCTATTTCATTTTTGGCTATCACGATGAGGAGTGTAAGAATTTTGAATGATTTTGGAAATATCAGGGTATCAGTTGTCTTGTTTATATTTAGTGAATAATGTTCGTCTATTTTAACTAGTTTAAAGCGGGGTGATGGTAATGCGCTGTCTGTCTGTTAATTTATTTTGTCGGTAACCAATATACGTCGACGTAAAGTCAGACTCGCGGGACATGCTAATTGGTACACGACATGGTGATTTACTGAAAGGTATCCTTAGTGGAGAAGCAGGAAGAAAGTTTACTTGTTTTGTGGTATAGTGTTTAACTGTGGATTTTGATTAATTGTAGATTTAATGTGGGGTTAATAATTGCCGCGTATCATTTTCCTTTACATTTTAAAGGTGAGTTTTAAAATAAAATTAGCTGCTTTTAGAGATATTGTTCGTATTGTGCTGTTGTTTATGAGTTTGTTGATGGTATTTGTTTTTTTTTTTATTTCTCCGTAAATTTAAAGGTGGTTACGTTAATCAGGTTCTGTTTAATTCTTTTAACTTCAGCATAAACAGGACAAGAATGAATTCAAATTTGTCAAGGCGATTCCTAATTTACAGTGCTTCATGTACCACTGTCCTTGCAAGAGTGTGCATAAATTTCATTGACATTCATGAGATTTGAAATCATTCCTCATTGAAGGCCATCTTGTGAGACCCAATTTTTTCAAAGTTAAATTTTTCGTTGAGACAACATCTTTTAAAGTTTTCATCGAAGTAAGCTTTCACTGAAAAATTCATATACTTTTTGCACAATATCGAAGAA
>JABUQX010019734.1:17500-77780 GCA_015478945.1 Trachelipus rathkii
AGCTCCTAGAGTGTTGTCTATTAAATTTGTCTATTATTGTCTATTTGTTTATTATTAGTCTAAATTTGTCTATTATTCAATTTTGAACACGAGACTTTAATGACTGGGCTATTTACTTATATAACTCATCTTGCGTCATTTTCTTTCTTACTACTTTTCTGTTTCCAGTGTCAGCTGACTGTCTAATCCTTCGGGGAAAGAAGGTGTTGTGGCTAATAAAAAAAAGAAGAAGGATGACCTGTTGGTAAGGAGATTTGAAACATGAGGAAAAGTAGTTTGATGATGAATTAAAATTATATCTTCCTCCATATATAGGTGTGTACCCTACATATATATTTTTACGCTCAACTTAATTGGGTGTAGTGCGCCAACAAACACTGTGAAAGCAGAATTGTTTAGTGTTAAGTAGAAGTAAATATATATGCACGTAAATTATTTTTCATAATGTCTATATTAATGAAATGAAATAATTTCAGTATTACTATAATTAGTATTATAAAAATAAATAATTACATTTTATTATTTTATAAATGTTTAAAAACATTTACCTACCAGTGACTTTTTTTCATTGTGATAAAAGGGATTCCATCCAACACTCAATACCATTTTATATGTGGGTCCTTGGTTCACAGATGCCAAGCCGTAGTATATTCCTGGGTTAACATCCTTCGGCAATAAGTCAATTACCTCTTCACTTAAGTTTGCTAAAAAGGTTATGAAATTATCAATGTAGAGTTTTTAAAACTCGTATTACATGATGTATACATACATTAAATATCCTCTATATATTAAGTGAATTTAATATATTAGAACATGTGAAAATCATTATTGGAGACCGCAAGCCACAGGAGTCTACATAGACTGTCCTATTCCAGCCTCAGTACATGCAATTTAAGATAAAAGAAAATACTCCCAAATACCCAGCCACCAACAACCAATACAACCTAACCAGTATTCCAATCCCCTTAGTACATGTAATTTAAGTTAAGTGGATACTATACAAATAATAATATTTAAAACACCACTACCACTGTCACCCACTTGCAGCGAATATAAACATGTAATTTTATCTTAACACACAACCAATAAACAATAACAACAAAGTCCCTATCTAAACAGGAAAAATATAAAAAATAAAACGATGCTTTTTTATTAAATAATAACCAAATCATTCACATAACTATTCAACCTTTATATAAAAGTTGCAAATGAGCTATTAGATACCATATAATCCTGCGGCATACCATTTCAAAAAATTACTATTCCGTTATTAAAGTATTCTCTCAAATCCAGACTAAAAGCTTTCTTTTTCATTTTCCTATTATGACCTCTTGTTCTCCATTCCTGGCTAGTCTGAAGAACTTACTCTCCTCGACAAAGTCGAGAGATGAGAAATTTTATAAAACTAAATCGTATCCTCTTTAAGAAATATTCCATTCAACAGAAAACATGCCCATTCTTTCAATCTCAACTTGTAACTCTATTTCCAAAACCACAGATCACACTTGTAGCTCTACATAGTACTGCCTTGATCATGTTCATCTCCATTCTCAGGTAAGGACTAAATTTGTGCAGCTATAGTATTCCATTAATGGTCTAGCGTAACTATTATTGCTTCCTAATTACCTCATCAATCTAATAGGTAGAATTGTATGTAATGCCTAAAATTTTGTTCTTTATCTTCCTGGCTTTTAAACATTGATCTGACACTTTCTCTAAATAACTACGATAATGTATACATTTGTGTTTATGTTGACGACCTTTTGACAAAGCACAAAATTGAATAAAATAACACGTACTGAAAAGAAATGTCTCCTGTTCAAAATATTTTATCATCAAATATTGCAATTCCATTTAATCCTCTCTAGTATTCATATATAATTGGTTAAACTTTTACCTATTGTAATTTTAAAGTCAAAAATTCTTCATAAAGTTCAAGTTTCTTCTTCTAATAAAAATACAAATTGGCATTGAGCAAACAAAAATTATTCATAAAAAAAAATCAACTTTAAGTTCAACTAAATACGTTACTATTTTACATGCAAAAATGTCTACAATATACGTGAGAAATTGTTATTCACAAATATTCAGGAATGTATTTCGATGGTAAATTTGAAGCCAAGCCTTGACATTGCAAACATTTGTAACCACCAGTTCTGTGATATTACATGCGTACATTATTCGATAATCACCAGACAGTCATTGTCAATAAAATTTATATTCACACAATAGCTATAATACTAACCGGAAAAGATTCAGTTATATTTTCAAAATAAAACTATTCGTGCTCTCGACCAAGGTATTTTCTATAATGTATATTCTTTCTATAACCTAGTGTGCTATTCTTGTTTGCTCCAATTTACCTCCTGCAGCTGTATTTGAAGGTGTCATATTGTGCTCCTTAAGCCTCACGATATTGCATGGCGATGGTACTTTTAATCGGATCACACATTGCCAATTTATTAGCATAAAGTGCAATAAATTGATCACTCAATGAATAATAATAGTTATGTAATAATAATAATTAAATAATAATAATTTGGGCCGAATACATTTAAAAGACATTATATCAAACAGCTATTATAATGATAATAATAATTCTAGGATACCTTATTCAATAAATATAGTAATTAAAATACAATATAATAATAATAATAATAATAATAATACATTCACTCTTTTGAACTCGTTAAAAATTAGTTATGAAGCTGCAGTGTTCTCCCACGCGTCGCCGTTAGAGTATTATTAGAACATGATTAGGGTTATCTTATTTGTGATATAAAGTATAAAAGAAAAAGCCCCCCGCCCCCTTTACCGTCCCTTGTATACCCTTAATGGAGAACTCGTCCAGTCAGACAAAATCCACCCTGGGTTTTCCACGAGTACTGCGATGTAAGCCCTCTAACGTATGTTAGTCAATTCTCTTACAATTATAGGGATTCTAATCCCTTGTGCAGGGCCTCGCTAATACAATATAATAATAATAATAATAATTAATAATAATAATAATAATTATAATTAATTAAATATATAAATAATAATGATAATAATGATAATAATGATAATATATAGATAATGAATTAATAATTAAATAAATATATATATAATAATAATAATAATTAATAATAATAATAATAAGTAAAGAATTAATAATAATAAATTAAATAATAATGAAAATTATAAATATTAGGTCATATAAAACATATAGAATTGAGATAGATAATGCTCATAAACATATATACGTAGATTTGTAACTTTTTACGATTTCAAGCTACTACTGTAAATAAAGTAGTTTTCTACCAAAGTGTAAATACCACTTTTAAAGGTATCTCCAATTCCTACTTTTTCCTTCAATCACATGATCTTACAATTAAATAATTATAGATCTTAAAATATTCCCTGTTTCTCCCTTACACACGATATTAATTTCACATGAAATAAATCTGTTATCTACATTTATATTGAAAGCTAACACTAACATTAGGAAGGGAGTTCCTTCTAGAATGCGCAAATTTTAAAATAAACATCCCAGCATTCTGTCCGATAAGTTGGTAACAACATCTCAACTCCATAATTTCAATTATTATTTCCGTTGCTGACCAGCTTGTATCCTATAATACAGTAGGACTGCCCTTTTAATGAATCTAGTCTTTTCTAACTTTTCCAGACCTCTATATCCTTTATAGTTTTTTCCCTCTTAGTAAAGTACCCAGATTTCTTATTCTTTATGGTTATCATTCATGCCCTTCTTTTAACTGATGTATTACCTTCCCATCCACTAGACAAGCGCATATTGAACAATTCTTTTACTCTATTCAGAAATTCGGCTCCCGCATCTCCAGATTCTTAATTTTGACATATACACTTCCTATTTACACCAGAATACTATTCTCTATTTGTATAAAGTACTTTGATTTTCATACAAGCATGATGTTAAGGATGATTCGAACTGAATATGCAGTTGGTTAAAGCTTTTTATAGGTTATTCCGATTTGGCTACGGTTTTATCCTCTTAAAAAAAAAGATAAATAACAGATCAAACTTCTCGTTCGACTCAGAGTATGCAAAAGTTCATTATATTCTCCTTTAATCATTGCTTTTATATAATTGTGAAATGAGACTGCAATACACTTATCTACTTGTGGGATTCTGTCATTCAGTTTATAGTGTGTGTGTGTGTGTGTGTGTGTGTGTGTGATGCCGCCTTTGATCGAACACATCCGGTTGCTCTCTATGAAACTTCGCTTAATAATTTTTAATCTCGGAAGCTATTATCCATTAACAACATTTCAGTTCATTTAACCCTATTCTTCATTCTAACAATAGCTCATTCTTCCATTTTCCTATTTTAGCTCTTAAACCTGCTACTTTTTTGACACAACTTTATTTTTATGGTTTATACATTCCTGAGAACCCAAATGAAATCACTATCACCTTTCAGTTCATCTGATAATGATTAAATATTTCAGATCTATAATTAGATGACTTTTCAAGATGTTAAAGGTTCTGTTCAGTTTTGTTATTTTCTATTAATACTCAACTGTAAATAAGGATCTCATTTATGCTCTCATGTTTAGGGAAATCCACCCCAATATTACTAGGTTTTTGACAGGATATGTATCTAAAGTTGCAAGAGTATTACAAGATTTAAGAGAGAATATTGAACATTGAAAGGAGTGGAGCTGTTGATCCTTCCTTTTGTATAACTAAGTATCAACGGTTATAGCCACTCAGCATTTCACAGTCCTTCCAGTGTCCTCAAAGAAAATGGTGTGTAACATTTGTATAATATTCTACATGTGTAATGCAATCCACAGTGAACGGTTATAGAATGGTTATCTGTGCAGGGCAGCAGGCACCTTTTTCTCTCTCTACCACTTGTGCTATGTAATTCTTTTGCGCTTCCTTTCCCAATTTAAATTTATCTCTTTCTCTCATCTCACGTTCTATGCTATCTATTACCCTACAATAATATAGAAGGGAGAGGATAATAAAATAAAAACCACAGTTTGATGCAGTAGGAAAATGTAGTGCCAAACTCTGAAATACCGAAAAGCAATGTAAAAAGCCACAGTGCAAGTGTATACTAAAGTGAATTAACTGATATTAGCAAATACTTACAATTATTAGCATAATGGCCGAGCCTTGTAAATTATTGCTTTCATTAATGGAACTACAGATTCTTTTTGTTTAAAGTTAAAATATATCATCGGTATAATACCAAAACCGAATGCATAAGTTTACCATTTTTTCACTTATGCATTGTAACAGCCTTTAAAGTTTTCAGTGCCTAAAGAACGAATATAAAATTGGAAAGTTATAACCCAATCACGACCTCGTTCGTTATTTGGGGAGAATCGGATTTTATGAGAACATTTAATCTCCTTTTTCCCTCAAAATAGAAATACACACTTGGTTTTGGAATTTTACCGACGATATTAAAAGGTATTAAATCGCACAGTTGCACTACTCAAAATGTAATATTCCACAAAATTTAAAATGTAATAAAATACCTGTTGAATGTCGTTCTTGAGCCGCGACCAAAGCCTTTGACCACTTTTCCAAACACATAAAAGAGGAAGCGAACTTAAATGCCATGGCCAAATATCAGTCCCTGAATACACAAAATAATATATATGAGCCATTGAATCAAAAGTGGTTTAAGTCAAAAATTTTTGATTTCGAAAAATAATGTTAAAATTTTTTTGTTTTGTATTGTATTCAATGAGCAACTGATACACATTCGCTGCCATATCTTGAGAAGTAAATGAGATGCTTTAAATAAATTTGGCAATGTGTCAGATTGAAGATAGAATTAGTTCAATGGTGGTGAAAGTCCAAATTGTGTCAAAAATGACTTACACCATTCTTGCATTCAATGACTCATATCGTTTTCATTCATTAAGTTAAAGCTATAAAAGTATTACGAATTGCATGGTTAATTATGCAATTATTTATAACTCATATTCCTTTTCCTATCAACAAATAAATCTTTAGCATAAACAAGGATAGTAATTTAGAACTGGAACCAAGAATGGTTTCATTTACATTAAAACCTTATACACCACTACCCTAATGGTTAAACTTCCACTTCAAGAAACTGATGTTGGTTTTTGAAAAAATTCAATGCACTTCTTTTTTTTTTTCTTTTTTAACATGAATCTGACGTGGGAATATCCATATATAAATATATATACATTTTTAAGACACTTAAAACTTTCAATAACTTAATATGTCTAAAAGTTATTAAAAATACAAAATAGAAAATAATCTGAAAATAAAAATAAGGAATTAACTTAAATAAAAAAATAGGTTTTAAAATCCCATACGAGAGTCTTTGAAAATTTAAAAATCTATTTTGTAAAGAATTCATCTGACAATTAGTCTATTTTTCTCTCTTTTCCTTATGTTCTTTTTCTTTAAGACATGATGGTGAAATGGTGTCGGAGTGTGAACTTGCGCTATGGTGTCTTTTCCTCGATTTCTTTTTTTCTTTCTTCTCTTTTTTTTTCTTTCTTTTTCTTTCGGGATCTTTTTTCTTTTCTTCTGCTGCCAAAGAATTTATTCATATATATAAACTTAATGTATACCGTAAAATTGTAAAATAAAATAAAATATGTAAAAAATACTCAAAAATACTAAATACAATTAACATTTTCATCATCATCAACTAATTTTTCTTTCCCCAAGATTGGGGGTAAGGTGTGACATGCACCGGAAACAGAAAATAGAAGAAGAATATGATGAAGTCAGCAAAGCTCAACCTGCCGCTCCCCCTTTATACTTTAAGTGAGAACTCATCGTGTCAGAAAATCTCTAGACTGCGGCGACCCCTCACTATGGGCTGTCAATGTGGGTTCACTCTGCTTCAGGTGGGCCACAACCACTCCCCCTTCACAAAATCACACCTCATTCACTTCCTATTATGCATCTTTCGGCTCCCCGTTACCCTCATATCCTCCAGGCATTCTTTGTTGATCAATCATCTCTTTTTCAGTCTTCAGTCAATGATTTCCGTCACTGTCACCTGGTACGATCATCCGCCAATCGATCAGTCATCCATTCTTTCTTGCATGACAAAACCACTATGCACTCATTTACCCCTCTCATTTGTCCCTTTCTTCACATACCAATACGCCTTAATACGTTCATCTCCTTTCATTTATTGTTTCTTTTCTCAATATTCCACGCCCTAAGATTCTTCATCTGAACACATTAAAATTTTTGTGATCTATACCGTATTCAGATCATAGTCCACTACTAGCATGATATTCAGGTGGGTCAACATACCATGTAAGAGCTCCTAAAGCGCACCAGATTTAGTTCCTTTAGCACACTGGCTTATTGTACCAGTTACTTCCAGCCATTCACAACTTCCAAACTACACATTCATTATCTTCCCTTTCATCCAGCATAGTAATAACTTAAACTTGTATCACTAGCTGCAAAGCTGCTCAATATCTAACATAACTTCACACGACTGTCCTCACCACAACCATAACCTTCTTCTAGAGTCTACGTTTGTTTCAAACCCTCCTTTACAATACTTCTTCTTCAATTGTCATTACTAAAACCAAATCATCCGGGGCATATGGTCAAGGCACCCCCACTCTAACTCCATTCCCATCATTCTAACACCTTCCCTACCACTACTATAATCCCATCCATTTGCTAGTTCAGTCACTGTGTTATTACAACATATCTCCGCTCACTCAGCAATAAGATTAAAACCATCATTTTTCAACAATTTATTCTAAATACACTTTATTCTATTCTATTATTATGAATTACCATCGTCATACTGGGTTTCTTTGAGGCCTTATTCAGAAGCCTACACCAACAACATATATCATTAACATCTGCCACAGAGCTTCCCTATTAATCTATCATACGCCTGTTGTAAATTCATAAAATTCCAAATGTAAGCTTATTCTTCCTTCTTCTCTTCATTTTCAATCATTAGCCATCAAAAATTTGATCCACATCCTCACCAATTTCTAAATGCACCTTTGTTTCAATGATCAGTCCAGTCACTGAAGTACTCTTTCAACTAAAAATACCAGCATATACCTATCCTACAACACTCGATAAACCATTCCCCTATGATTCCTCTTATCCCCATTACCCCATATAAGGGTACCATCAGGGGCAGCTAGCTGAGGCTGCAGCCCCGAAATTTTCGACGGAAATTTTCAGCAGAAAACAAACTACAAATATATATAGCATATAGCATATATATATATATATATATATATATATATATATATATATATATATATATATATTAAGTTATTGTTATTAAGGTTACTACATAGTATAGTTATATATATATATAAGTTAAGTATATATATTGTTGGCTAAGTTATTGTTACAGCATACAGGTGTCAGCTATTCGGAACGCTGGTTATATATATATATATATATATACATATGCTGTGAGTTGTTATAGATATATATATATATATATATAGAGTTATAAGTATATATATATACATATATTATACATATGTAAGATACATATATATATATATATACATATATATTACATATATATATATATTTGTATGTTTATATATGTTGGTTATTTTTATATATATATATATATATATATATTAGTGATGCAGCAGATGTCATTTTTTTCGCGTTAGTAACATCTGGATACCGTATGTTATATATATATATATATATATATATATAGCAGCAGCATATATATATATATATATATATATATATATATATATATATATATATATATATATATATATATATATATATATATATATATATATATATATATATATATATTTCGAGTTTTAGCTACAATCTATTAATATAATTGTTACCAGGGTGCGGGACGGGGACCCAACTCAAATGCACCCCACCAACCTCTTTCCCCAACCTTCGACCTTAATGAAAGAGATTTTACAATGGATTATATACTTTTGGGAGGTTGTGCTTGAGAACCTCAATTTTTCTGCCTTTTCTGGATAGCCCAGCATTATTACTAAATACTCTCTCACTTGGAACACTAGTTGGAGGACAGGAAAAGTATTTCCTTGCAAGTTTACTAAAGCGTGGGGTAAACATTTTGCTTAATTTTTCACTAACTGATAGGATCATCATTTGTATCTATTCGTTTTTCTTGGTGATAGTTTTCAATCATTTGCACTATATCTTTTGGTAATGTGTGTGTTTTTTCATCAATACTGTACTGTAGAAATTCTTCCAGCGAATTTGTTATTGATTTACTTCTAGGAGGTGTTGGTTCTGTAGATTTCGCTTTTTTAATTTTAATGGGTGGCGAATTAATAACTAGTCGGATTGAAGTTTTTCAACTGCAACACAAAGTGACGATTTAACTTGTTCTAATATTGTGTTACAAAGAAACTTGCCTTTATAACGCGGCTCTAAGTAAGTTGCAATAGTATGAAGGTCATTAATTTCCACAGAAGCAAAGCGTTGTTCTAGCTCTAGTTTTATTACATCTTTCATTCTTTTTAAACTGTCATCATTTTCATTTGAAGATGGTTCAAAATAATTCCTTAGCATTGATTAGTGTATAGATTAGATGGTAGTTAGAGGCACTGATTTTTTTTTTGGAATCCCTAATCTCATGTGACTCTGTTGACTCAAATTATTATGAACTTCATGCTGTGAGATCAGGAGTTATCATTACGCAGTTGAGTCGAGTCAAATGTCTCATTTAAAGTTTGCGTTCAGATTCATCTTCAGTATTTTTATTATAAAATTTTTTATCAAATCCCATTAAGATTCGGCGCAACATCCTCAGGGGCGCGGATGTGGGATCTTTATCATCGGGGATGCTCCGCGGATGCGGATGTTACTTTGCATCACTAATATATATATATATATAAATTTGATTTGCTCAAGCTGTGACTGAAACAAAGATGAAAGGAAAAGGTGAAATTAAGTGGTGTGGGATGTGAAATGTGTAAATGCTGGTGTGGAAATGAATGAGAGGAAGAGAAGGAGTTGCAATTTTGATGAGTGACCTGTGGTATGAAGCTATGGTAGACTTTTATTGTGTGAGTCCTAGAATTCTAATGGTTAAATTTAAATTTGAAAAGGTCAAGGTATGTGTGTGGTTGTCGACGTATCGTCCATCTGAGGGAAACGTTAAAGAGAGTACGATTTTTTTGGGATAATCTGAATGATGTTTGATGGGGTGAGTAGGAGCTTCAGATTGATAGTGTTGGGGGACCTGAATGGTTGGATAGGTGATCAAAAAGGGATGGTATAACAGGTGGTTTTGGGTGATGGAGAAAATGAGAATGGTAGGAAGGTGATTGATTTCTGTGAAGAAAGAGAGGTATGTGTGTAAGTAATACTTTCTTTAAACACAAGAGTATCCATAAGTATACTAGAGTTGGTGTAGGTAGAGATGGTATTGAAGTGAAAAAGTATGATTGATTTTGTGTTAGTGAAGAAGGAGATGTTGAAGTATGTTGGATGTTAAATCAGTGAGGGGTTTAGGAATGGGATTATCGGATCATTATGTTGTTCTATGTAAAATTAAGTTAGTGGGGGCTTGGATGGAGAGGAAGGAAGTAGGTAAAATTAAGAGTGAGAAGTTAAGTGAGCAAGATAATAAGGATAAGTATGTAAGAGCGCTCGCTAGTAAATCGGTTGAATGTGAACAAGTTGATACTGAACAAATCTTTGGGCAAATGAAGGAAGCAATTGTTAGTAGTGCAAAGGAAGTGTGTGGATGTGCTAAAGTAGGAAGTAAGAATGTTAACAGCGAATGGTGGAATGAAGAGGTGATGAAAGCGGTTAAAGGTAAAAAAGAAGCGTGGTGAATGTACTAAAAGCAATGATGAAGATTCAAAGATTGATGTTTGAAATTATATAAGGAGGAAAAAAGAAATACTAAAAGGTGCATACGTAGGAGAAAACAAGAGGTAAATGAACAGTTTGGAAGGAGGATGAATGAGGACATACAAGGAAATAGGAAGCTCTGAAGGAAGCGCGAAAGGTTAAGAATGAGAATAAAGGAAACCCGTTTAATAATGAATAGGGATGGTGCTTTGTAACTGATGAAATGGATGTGAGGGGAGGTGGAAAGAACACTGAAAATCTGCACAATATTAACAGTAATGATGAGGTGTTAGTGAATGTGCGGTTTTGATGGCAAGAAGGAATAGGTATTTTGGGATGAGGTTATTATTAAGGAGGAGGTAATGGATAGAGTGAGAAAGTTGAAGAATGGTAAATCTGCAGGTATAGATGAAATTACTGGTGAGACGATCAAGAGCGGAGGCGAGATGGTGATTGATTGATTTGAAGTTGTGTAATAAGCGTTTATGGAGGGTAAGTAGTTCCAAGGGATTGAGGAGAAATGGTAATAGTATCTCTTGTATATGGGTAAGGGAGAAAAGGGGAACTCGTAGAAATTATAGGGGAATAAGTTTATTGGGGTGTTGTAGGAAGGTATATGCTGGTATTTTGTCGAAAGAGTGCGTCGAGTGACTGAGGGACTGATTGGTGAAGAACAAGCTGCGCTTAGGAGTGGTAGAGGATGTGTGGATCAAATCTACATTGAAACAAAATGATTGAGAAAATGAGGGAGAAGAAGAATAAATTGTAGTTTAGGTTTTATGGATTTGCAACAGGCGTAAGGATAGAGTTAATAGGGAAGCCGTTGTGGCAGGTGTTAGTGATATATGGTGTTGGTGGTAGGCTTCTGAATGGAATCAAAAGTATGTATGACGATAGTGAAGCGTGTGTAAGAATAAATGGTGTCAATGGTGATTGGTTTAGGATTAGTAGCGGAGTAAGACAGGTTGTGTTATGTCTCCTTTGGTTATTCAATTTGATGGGGTTTTGAAAGAATTTGAGGTGGGGATGGCAGAAAAGAAATGGAGTTAGAATGGTGGAGAATGGAGTTGGAGTGGAGGTGCCCTACCTATTATATGGATGATTTGGTTCTGTGTATGACGATAAAATGATATTTTCAGAAGAGAGTTAGAGAGATTTGGCAGGGTGCAAAGGAGGCTTGCTAAACGTGATAAGAGTAAGGTTTTATGGTTGTGAGTGAGGACAGTCCTCAGTGTGAAGTTATGTTAGATGGTGAGCAGCTGGAACAAGTGTCTGAGTTTAAATGTTTAGGGTATATGTTGGATGAGAAGGGAACGGATGATGCAGAGTGTAGTAGGAAAGTTGTGAATGGCAGGAAGGTGGCTGGTGCAATTAAATCGTTGGTGAATGCAAAGGGACTAAGTCTTGAGTGTGCTAGGGTCTTACATGAGGGTATGCTGTTACCTGTGTTATTGTATGGTAGTGAGACTATGGTCTGGAATAAGAAGTATAGATCTAAAGTTCAATGTGTTCAGATGGACAATCTTAGGGGTGCGCTAGGTGTGAGAAGAATTGATAAAGAGAGGAATGAACGTATTAGAGAGTGGTGTGGTGTGAAGAAAGGGGTAAATGAGAGAATAAATGAAAGTATGTTGAGATGGTTTGGTCATGTGGAAAGGATGAATGATAGTAGGTTGGTTAAGCGGATGTATAGTGGTGAGTGTGTTGGGAACCGACCGGCTGGGAGACCGAAGAGAAAGTGGATTGAGTCGGTGAACGAATGTCTGAAGGAGAGAAATGTGAGTTTGGCAGAGGCGAGAATAAAGGTGCATGATAGGAGAGAATGGCGGGGTTTTGTATGGGGGCATGGTTGTGGCCCACCTGGGCCAGGGGATGAACCCTTACATTGACGATTTACCATAGTGAGGGTCCGTCGCGGTCCCATGATGCTCTAGGGTGGATTTTCTGTCTGTGACGAGCTCTCACTAATTAATGGTACAGAGGGGGCGGTAAGGCTGGGCTTTCTTTTCGACGTTTGTCATGTTCTCCTACTGCTTTTCTTTTCCGATGCTTGTACAGCACCTTACCCCCAATCTTGGGGCAAAGAGGAAGGTGAAGAAAGAAAGAGAAAGAAAGATATATATATATATATATATATGCTATATATATATATATAGCAGAAGAGATATATATATATATATATATATATATATATATATATATATATATATATATATATATATATACAGCATATATATATATATATATATATATATATATATATATATATATATATATATATATATATATATATATATATATAATATATATATAAGATAATATTGAAGCTCTTATTCAGAAAAAAATCGAAAGCATAGACAAACAACTGGACACTCAAAATAAGAAAAATGTGAAGGAAAATAGAGAAAACTTGTACCAATAATTGAAACTATACGTTTATGTGGCCAGCAAGGTCTTGCATTAAGGCCTAAGTGACTCTGGAAGTATTGAATTATCAACTCCAGCTGAAAATGACGGAAATTTTAGAAGTCTTCTTAGGTTTCGAGCAAATGGAGGTGACCAGGTTTTGAAGAACCACTTACTTCTATCGTCCAAAAATTCAATGTATACGAGTCCGATGATACAGAACGAAATCATACAGTCATTTAGTCAGCTTATACAAAGGAAAATAGTGGAAGAAGTTAATAAAAACATTTTTTTTCAGCCTTAGCTGATGAAACAACGGATATTTCCCAAACAGAACAGTTTTCACTTTGTGTAAGGTACGCGATTGGTGGTGATGGAGGTGATACTCCTTTTACTTTAAGAAAGGATTTTTTATCATTTGTTACGGTTTATGATATCTCAGGGAAAGCATTGGCAAATGTAATTTTAATTTTGGAGAGACTCTGCTATCTTGGTTTAAAACTCGAAAATTTAAGAGGCCAAGGATATGATGGAGCCTCTTCCATGAGAGGCGAATTCCGAGGAGTGCAATCTGTTATTCGAAATGAGTATCCTAAAGCTCTATATATACACATTGTGTAGCACATTGTTTAAATCTATGTCTCTCAGACTCTTCTAAAATTCAGGCAATTCGAAACGACTTAGGATTCATCTCTGAAATATGCACTTTTTTTCGATCGAGTCCGAAGCGCACAAAACTTTGGAAGATAAAATAAAAGAGTTTTCTAGTAACCAAAATAACAAGAGGATCAAAAAGATGTGCGAGACCAGATGGTGTGAACGGCATTAAGCGGTTTTCCTTTTTAAAGAGACTCTTGAGCCAATACTTGCGTCATTGGAAGAAATAAAAGAATGGCCTGGTGAATTATCACAGAAAGCTACTTCGTTGTTAATTTCAATCAGTAATTTGAATTTTATAATAACATTATTCGTTTTAAGTAAATTTCTTGAAATAACCTACACCTTGTCAAAACAGTTACAGAGTGTCCATTTGGACATGTGCAATAAACTTAGTGAAAGACAGTATTCAACTTCTTGAAAAAGATAGACAAAATGCAGACACAGAGTTTAAAACCATATTCACACAAGCTAAAATGTATGCGACAGCTTAGGTATTGAAATAACAATTCCAAGAACTACGAAGTTCCAGAAACATCGTTGTAATGTGCCTACATCAGATCCCGAATCATATTACCGCATCTCAGATTTTATTCCGTTTATTGATGATCTGATTTTTTCGTACTGATCGATTTCTCTTGCATGAAACCACTATCATTTCACTTCAGTATATTTTACCAGAAAGTAATATACCTTATAAGCATATTGAAAAAAAAAAAAGCATCCCTTTATAAAGACGACCTTCCAGACCCTCACGAGGATAAACACTAAAAGGAGAGTGGTGTCTCTGGCAGCGTAAATGGCTGCTAGAAAATGAAAAACCCAAAACTGCGATCGGTGTTTTTGCTAAGTGTGACAAGAGGAGGTTTCCTAACATTGCTACTCTCCTGAATATCTTAACAGTATTGCCTGTATCCACCGCAACAGTAGAAAGAACCTTTTCGACATTAAGGCGTCTGAAAACGTATTTACGGAATAGTGTTGGAGAGGATCGCATTACAGGTTTTGCCTTTACTGTCAAATCATCGAGATCTCAGCATAGAAGTCAGCAATGAAAATATTTTGAATCACCTCAGTCAAAAAGCAAGGAAACTGAAATTGACCTTATAAAATGATGGTAAGTTCTTATGAGAATTATATATATTTATATATATTATTATATTATTTCTATTATATAGGTATATAATTATATATATATATATATATATATATATAAATATATATATTAGGTAAATATATAAAGTTTTTATATATATATATATATATATATATATATATATATATATATATATATATATATATATATATATATATATATATATATATACGTAAAGAGATATATTGTTGTTAAAGTATATATATATATATATATAGCAGCATATATATATATATATATATATATATATATAGTTATATATTTATATATAGTATATATATATATATATATATATATATACATAATTTAACTTCATTTGAAATTTAACCACTAGCCGGTCGCAGCCCCCCGAAAAAAATTCCTGGCTACGGGCCTGGGTGTACTATTACGTTCTTCGGAACTATACCCCCTCCCCCCCATAAACGCTTTGTTACACAACTTCCAACCATTCAATCACCATCTCGTATCCATTCTCGATGAATTTCAACAGTAATTCCTTACCCCTTGTATGAAAGCAGATTTAACATTTTTCCAATTTTCTCACCCTACCCATTATCTCCTCCCCAAAATACCTATTTCTTTCTTGCACCATCAAACCCATACACATTCACTATTACCTCTTCATTACTGTCAATGTTATGCAGATTTTCAAAGTGTTCCCTCCACACTTTTCTCACATCCATTTCATCAGTTACGAAAGCACCATCCCTATTCATTATTCTATGCAGATTCCTTATTCTCATTCTTAACCTTTCACGCTTCCTTCCAGAAAAGCTTCCATTCTCTTGTAAGTCCCCATTCATCCTCCTTCCAAACTTCATTTACCTCATTTTTCCTATGTATGCAACTTTTAGTTATTTCTTTTTCCTCCTTATATAATTCAAACATTTCTTTTGAGACCACATCATTGGCTTTTAGCACATTCAACCATGTCCTTACTTTTAACCGCTTGCATCACCTCTTCATTCCACCACTCACTGTGAGATTCTTACTTCCTACTTTAGCACATCCACATACTTCTCTTGCACTACTAACAAAGGCTTCCTTCATTTACGTCCAGATTTGTTCAGTTTCAACTTGTTCACATTCAACTGATTTATTTGCAAGCGCTCTTAAATACTTTTTCTTTCTTATTACCTTTGTTCACTTAACTTCACCTCACTCCTTCTCTTCACTTTCCTTCCTTACCTCTTTTCCTTCCATCCAAGCCCCCACTAACTTAGTCTACATAAACAAACATAATAACTGATAATCCCATCCCCCCAGCTCCTTTAAACTGACGGAACATCCATCGATACTTCTAACATCCTCCTCACCAACACAATATCAATCATACTTTTCACTTCGATACCATCCCTCACCTACACCAACTCTGGTACTTAAGAATGCCTTATGCTTCTAAAGGTAAAAGGCTACTTACACATAGATCTTTCCCTCACAGAAATCAATCACCTTCCCAATACTTCATTTTCCTGTCACCCTAAATTTGGCACTCCGATATACCATCCTTTTCTGATCACCCATCCGACCATTTAGACTGCCTAACATATTTCATCTAGAACCCCATCAACTCCAACTAATATAATATATATATATATATATATATATATATATATAAATATATATATATATATATATATATATATATATATATAGCAAAGCATATATTTTTTTAGTAGTATTTGTAACAAAGTTATATATGTATATAAAAATATTTAGCAAGAGCAGTAATATATATATATATTGTTAAGCATATATATATATATATAGTATAGTATATATATATATAGTTATATAGCAGTTATATATATATATATATATATATATATATATATATATATATATCGGTATGTCTGCCAAAATCAGTGTATAAGATACTTAGTTTGGTGAATGAAACGTGACAAAGAATTTCCTACATGACTCATGCTAATGAGTCTGAGAGGAGTTTAATGTAGTAACTCTTGAGAATGGTCAATTTTAATCTAAGTTTTCTACAAGCTTCAAAAAATAATTTTGCCTTTCAAGGCTGCAATACAACAACCCTTTCTAGGATCAAGTCCCATTGAAAGCTCCCATCAAGTGTGGAAAACTTAATTTTCCATCAACCCTGTGAGACCTTAACTGTGTTAAAGGAGTTTCGTCACTTCTGATGAAGTGGATGATACATTCAAAACTAAACTTTTCTTGATCAACCTGAGAATATTACCAATTTTAGTTACATGTATATACTCTAAATTTTACTTATTATTATTATTATTATTATTATTATTATTATTATTATTATTATTATTATTATTATTATTATTATTATTATTATTATTATTATTATTATTATTATTATTATTATTATTATTATTATTATTATTATTGCTTATTATTATTTTTTTGATAATATATATATATATATATATATATATATATATATATATATATATATATATATATATATATATAGTGATGCAACCGGAGAGTAATTTTGGCCGGAGGCCGGAGAGCCGGAGGCCGGAGAATGAAAATTTTAATTCCGGCCGGAGGCCGGAGTCTCCGGCCGGAGAATGAAATTTCCACTTACCTTCCGATAGCATATACAGTTATATATATATATATATATATATATATATATATATATATATATATATATATATATATTATTATTACAAAGCCCAATACTTATCATCTAATGCACCTAAAAAGACTAACATAGTTAAAGTTGTTTAGAAGCATATAAATAAAGAAAGAATATATATATATATATATTATATATATATATATATATATATATATATATATATATATATATATATATATTATTTAAATATATTTAATATATATATATATATATAGTTATATATATATATATATATATATATATATATATATATATATTATTGCTCTATTTTTATATATATATATATATATATATATATATATATATATATATATATGAAGGATTGACTCTAAACATGCAATTATCATGCACCTTCCTCGTTCGGATCCTAAGTAGTAACTACCTAGAGAAGTTACACTCCTTGAAGAGAGCTAAACCCGTGAGGTGTGAACTTTAATGAAATAATAAAAAGCATTACTATCAAGAGGAAACCCAAAGAAAGTTCAAAATATTATAGCACAAAACCTTTACTGGATCATCTTGAAAAGAAACATAAAACCACATATTTGAAGATAAAAGAAATATCTGAATCTTTAAGAGGAAAAGTGGCCGAAAAAAGAAAACATGATATCACAGACACAGCAGATGATGATCCATGTCCATCCATATTATCAACTTCTACCTCTATTAAAAAGATTTCTTCAGCCTACACTGTGTGAAATAACTGAGAAAACAAAGATTTGAGACATTAATGATAGAAAAGCACAGAAATTCATTTCAAAATTGGGAAATGATTGCTGTGGACAATCTGCCATTTTCTTTTGTTGAAGACATTGGTCTTAAGAGATTAATAAATCACGTATGTCTACAATATAATATTCTATCAAGGAGGTACTTTTCAGAAGAGATTATCCCAACAAATATATAAAATGGTAAAGAACAAAATAACACTTCAGCTGCAAGAAATTCATTAACATCAGATATTTGGACTTGCTCATATAACAATAAAAGCTTTATAAGTATGTCAGGGCATTGGATTGATAAAGATTTTCAAAGGAAGAGTGGAACATTACAAATCAGTAGTTTTTAGTGTTTCCACCCAGAAAATATGTAAAGTGAGGAAACACTTAAGAGCTGGGATTTAAAAAAGAAAATATTCATGTTGTCCTAACAGATAATGCACCTAACATTACAAAAGGTATGAGAGAGACAGGTGTTATAAATGTTCTATTCATTCCTTACAGCTAGTAATACATGATGCTTTATTTTCTTAAAAATCAACTAAAGATTTAATTACTTTATGTAGGAAAATTGTAGGTCATTTTAGTAAATCACCAATTGCTACAACTAAGTTAAGTGAAATTCAAAAATCTCAAAATTTGCCAATACACAAGCTTATCCAAGATGTGGAAACAAGATGGAATTCATATTATATGCTGCAAAGGATCATAGAGCAAAAAATTGCAATTATTATATATTCTTCAAATTCAAAAAACAATCTAGATATCTTAAATGCAAATCACTGGAAGCTAATGGAGAATATAATTAGATTGCTTACAACCATTTGAAGAATTAACTAAAACAGCGAGTGATGATGCTGTAGATTTATCTTTTGTAATACCTGCAGTTAATTCATTGCAAAAATATTTAGCAAAAACATGGAAGAATAGCGGTGTAGAAACTATGAAAGATGAACTTATAAATTCTGTTACTGAACGTTTTGTTACCATTAAAGAGAAGAAACTTTATGTGCTTGCAACAGTTCTAAATCCACAATACAAATTAGCTCCCTTTGATATTATTGATCAAAATAAAATAAAATTTATGCTCAAAGAAGTAAAACTTTTTATAAAAGCTAAAGAAAATATTACATTAAGTTCAGATTCTGATGAACAAATGATGATCACAATGATCAGTCTCATACAGATTCACATGAAGAATCTGAAAATGAAACGGCAGATATTGAGAAGGAAACACATTTTTCTGGAAGTTCTTTGATGACATGCTACAAGAAAAATCGTCAGAAGAAAATGAAGAATATTTAGATATAATCAAACCAAGTGGAACTGATCAAGGAGAAAAAAAGTTAAAATGCAAACGTAGAAGCAGCAGTGAGAGAAAACAACATGAATTAGAAAATACTATTCAAACTACCGTTGATAAATATTTTGCAGCACCAATTATGGAACGAAAATCGGATTCTGATCCACTGTTATGGTGGAAAGAAAGAAAAGCTCTTTATTCTGATTGCATCTTACCTGAATTAGCTAGGAAATATCTCTCTGCTCCACCTTCAAGAATGTTTAGCCAAGCAGGAAATATTTATACAAGTAAAAGGAATCGTCTTTCTCCAACACTAGCTGATCAGCTCCTGTTTCTTCATCATAATTTAAGAGCATTTGATTTTAAATATTAGAGAATGGTTACCTAAATAGCAATGCATAAGCTATTTAACTTTCCTTTCGCTGACTTTGTGTTTAACAATATAATTTAAATTTCTCAAAAAATTATATTGTGATACTCTATACAGTATCGATAACAGCTGGTACATGCACTTTATAATATATATATATATATATATATATATATATATATATATATATATATATATATATATATATATATATATGTTTTTATTTATATATATATATATATATATATATATATATATATATATATATATATATATATATATATATATATATATATATATATATATATAGTTTCAAATGTTAGTTTGTTAAAACTTAAAAGCTCTTTAATAATAATTTAAAGATTAAGGATATATATCATAATTTTTTAGTCTTTTGGTCAGATATGGCATGTAGTTTAATAAAAGTTCTTTTACCAATTTCTTATACCTATTTCTGTATTGTATTTTTAAAGCTAAATTTATCAAAAGTGTATTTTTTGTTAGGGGTAGTCATTTTGGATATCAAACCCTTTTAAGTTGTTTATTAAAATAATTAGTCAATTTAGTAAATGGTGTCATATAGGCCCATTCATATTATTATATATTATTATAGTTATAATATTAGTTATTAGTTTGAGTTAATATTATCACTACAGCAAAAAAATATTAAAATAATTTTTTACACTTTTTGTATGAATCAGTTCTTCTAAATAAATTTATTTCATTAAATGTCTCATTATTACTTTCAATGAATTATAACTATTTTTATTTTCAAAACTATCTTTAAATATAGGTCTCCTCAAGTCGGAGAAAGTCGGAGATAATTAGTGTCTCCGGTCGGGAGCCGAGATCTTAAAAGGTCGAACCTGCCAAGTCGGAGCCGGAACCGGAGATCCGGTGCATCCTAAATATATATATATAGTATATATAGTATATATATAAGCATAGCGAAGTAGAGATATATAGATATATATATATATATAAAAATATATATATATATATATATATATATATATATATATATATATATATATATATATATATATATATATATATATATATATATATATATATATATATATATATATATATATATATATATATATATATATATATATATATATATATATATATATATATATATTATACTTTCTTGAAGAACTAATTGTATCAAAAATAAATTTAACAACACTGTCATGGATATTATTCAAACTTTGTATATCTTGTCTCTTTACATAAAAACAAAGGAAAGTGTGGTTAAAAACAAATTTTTTAGTTGTGTGAGAGTTACAGCCTCCTAAAATTCTTGGGGTTCAAAAAATTTTTTTTTTTTGAGGAGTCATAACTTGGTCCTATTAATAAGAGCTGTGAAACAAAATATGTTTCGGGTAAAATGGCAAGAAATTTTAAAAGTTAAAAATAGGCCAATTGATACAATTTTTTTATTGATGTGCAAAATGTTCCTTTGTCATTTGTGCATAAAGAATGAAATGAAACACTTGTGAATTTCAGTATTTAATGCTTTTTTTTTTTTTACTTTGAGTAACGTGAACTTAACAAAACTATGTTAAAATATTGTTTTATGATTATATTAAATAACATTTCTTTTTCCACACAGTTTTACTTAATTAACATATAAGTATATCTGCAACCTAAAATAATGCTTTGCAATCCATTTTATGATCATTAAGCTTATATAAAAAGCTTGAGTCCCATTCCAAAATACAATTTTGAGAATATTGACAGAGTTTGGACCACAAAATTGCATACTTTTGCATTGAATGCTTGAAAAAATACTTCATAAACATGCCCAACTTACAAGTGAGGAGAAAGAAAGTTGATTCATTTGATAAATAATCAATAAATCAATGTGTTTTGGAAGAAAAAAGTGTTTGAAAATGAAATAGCATACATACATAGAGTTTTCAAAGCTAGAGTTACACCAGTCAAATTTCGTAAATACATACTGAAATAAAAAATTATGATGGTCTGAAAATTTTATAGTTTTTTAAAATTATGTATGACTCAACTGTTTTGGAAAAATGTATACTAAATAACTCTCAAAGTCAGTATCTATATACCGTAATTTTGCACATGGCATTCATAAAAAAAAAAGTCCAAGAAAAGATAATCAGTAGCAAGGCAGAACAGGCATTTATCTCTTTGAAACACTTAAGTTGGAAGATGTATTTTCAACATCTATTGAAGAAGCAGGGCCATCAAAGTCAAAGAATAGCAAAATGGATAAAAAGATGGAAAAGTATGCATTCAGAGAATCAATCAAGAACATATTTTAAAATATTTATAATCCGATAGATATTTTTAACATTCAATATATTTTATATATAAAAAAAATTATACTTTATTTCATAAATCAAATTTGCAGCATAACAAATTAAATAGTGTACATTAACAGTACTCCCATTTCCCTAGGTGTGAAGCCTTGGTCAGAAGTCTAAAAAAAGAATTTAATACTTATACTTCATAAAAGCAGTCCTCAAATTCCGTACATTGTCTCCACACAATATAGAAGAAACTGAAACATACTTTGGAGCAACAAGATATTTGGTTAATAAGGCTATAAGATGGAAAAAGAATATTTGGCATTCTACCAGAAGTGCCAAACAACTCTAAAGGAAAATGAATAAATACAAAAATGGTAGAAACAGTGAAGGTAAGGCAGATAGTGTGAGTGTTTAAAATTAAAGTTGGAGTCAAGAATACATTCAAAAACGTCTAATACTTAATAGGAAACCTTTGAGAAAATTATTTAAAATATAAGGAAACTTATAATGCCAGTAGGATTTTCATCCTTTGCTTGTTTGAGGCTAAAGTGGTGTGTGATAGCTAAAGTTTAAGGAACCCATAAAGTCTAAAGTTTGCAATCTCAATCTGGTGAAATCTGCAATTGATGAAAAGGATCTAACAACATTCTAGCTGATAAAGCAGTTTGTGACATAAATGATTGGAAATGTATGTTGCAGATATGCAGTGTCCAGGTATAGCAAGTGTCGCAGATTATTTAATTTCTCTACATGTATTATCTGAATGTGACAATGTAGAATATTACATTTATCAATGGGTAAGCACAGACCGAACAACTATAGAAACATTTGTGAAACCTATTGACAAGTTCAATGACTACTTGTCAAATAACATTGTTAATCTAACTCGCCATCATTACATAGCAAAGACTCAAAGTTCATATCCGTGTAGCTTGAAAGAAAATATACCACCTGAAGAAGATATTATTGAAATTGTTGATTTTGCTAAGAAGTTCTTCATGATGCTGCCCAAATGTTTCATTGGACAAATGATCAGGTTATATTGCATTCCAATGTTGCATATTACTAATGCTGACCGTAAGGTTGATCACAAAGGTTACTGCGTTATCAGCGATTCTCTTAAACATTCCCTACTACAGTGTATACTTTTCACACAGAAATCTGTGAACATAATAAAGGAAAATTTGTCCGCAATAAAAAATTCATTACGTTATAAAAAGATTCAATTTTATTAACTAATGTTATCACGAGAATGATTTTGAGGTGAAAGCAGAATGAAATTTCTTTGCAACTAGTCTATATTTTTAAATGAACAGCCAAATTACCTAAGAGAGTGACTGAGAATTTGAGAATTACATATACTCAATAGATCAATAGATCAGACGTAGATTGGGTAGATTATGAAATGGAACGAATAGCATTTTATGAGATTTAGCTGTCAATACTGCTCTACTCGCTTTCATAGAAGGTATTATACATAGGAATGCTCAAAATTTTTTTAAAAGCTTTAATAGCAAACTAACATCTCAGCTCTCTATACAAAACAGACAACATTACAATACACATGCTGGTCTCTAGTTCACATCACTCATAGCCTCATCCATCTATCTCATGTTCTAAAGAAAATCACAAAACTCAAAATATTCTACATATCATCTGCTTTTGTTGCGCTTCTGCTTCGATCTGTCTTTCATCAAATGATTACTGACTTTGCAATCAATTCGAGACTCATCACGATCTCTCATACTAGACCCACATAGATCAATCATCAGATCAATACTGATCACGGCAATGACAGGAAGGTATTGCGCAGGGTTAGTCTCTTTCTGACTCTTACTCTCTTCGATTTTCGCTTATGTCGGTATGTTACAAATACACATTCACTACTTCTTCTAATTCACTCAAAATTCATTCACTTGAATCTATAGATTTCAATATAGATTCAAATAGATCTACAGAAAGGGTTAGAGAGGGTGGATTAGAGATCATAGTTATTGATTTTACTGATTTCTGATTAACTGATTTATACGATTTACTGTATTTTAACTATGCTTTAAACTGATTTATACAGATTTATTATCTGATTTAACTAGTCTACTTATGAAGTAGGTATTTAAAACAAACATTTTAAATATGAAATATGGTATCATAACAGATATATAGACTTATCATATAGATCAACTATAGATCATTATGATAGTAAAGGGTAGTAGATGGGATTAAAATTGGAGGTATACAGTTTATTATTTAGTACTGGTGAGGATTTAGGACTTAGTACTTATTTACTCTAGGGGTCATTAAAGTGGTATTATATTAGTATAAGAGATAAATGGCCAAATCGTAGTCTCTTTCATAATGTTAGGGGTTTTTGAAACCCCCTGAACATATACTTAATTAAATAGCATCATAATAACTGAATATTTTTTTAAAATATGCACTAGAGCATTGTTTTATAGAAGCTAAAACAAAACATAAAATAAATAAAACAAATTAGTTAATTTTGCTCTTATTTGATTATATATTTTAAAAATATGCCACAATATCAAATGTTTTATTACATTTTAGTAAATAAATATAGTATACAATTGAATATATAATAGATCAATATGTCAAGAAATATAGGACAAATAAGTATGGGTAGGGTAGGTGTGTATGGGAATAGGATGGTTGTATTAACTTTGAATAACGCTTGAACTTTATCTGCTTAGGGTATGTAAAATATGCGTTTTTTGTTTAGGGACACTATCAACATAAGTAAGACATAAAATTTAGAGTATAAAAAGAACACTATAAATGTTATAAAGTAAGAGGAAAATACAAAAAATAAATTAAAACATTTAAAAACATAAGATTTTACACTATTTAAGTAAAATTATAGGTAGAGAACATTTTTTTTTTACATAAAGAATAAAAATAAAAAAACATCCGATTTAAAACGTGTGAAAGCTATAATGTAAAATAGAGCTTAAAAAATATTTATAAAGAGAGTTCATAGCAATGTTGATCCACCGCGTTTTTATATTATCTTATCAACTCTCACATATTAGTATTAGTTACTAATTGACTAAAGTAAAGAAGACACACAATAAATTGAATTAAAATTAAAAATAAAAAAAAAATAACAAGCGATAGAGATATTGAATTATTAAAATAAGTCATATATTTGAGCTTATGAAATAAAATTATTATTCGACTAAGGCTCAGTATAAACTAAAAAAAAAAAACAAGGAATCCACATATAGTTTAAATGTGTGTAAATCACAAAAGCTGACATATTAAGACACAAATAAAGTAAGAAAACAAATTTGTATATTGAGAGAGATACTAAAGCAAAAAGAAAAATTATTATTTATTTCACACACGAGAGAGATATTATATTTATTAAAAATTCATAAATGAGAATTTGTAAAATTTAACCAATGTTGCAGTCTACATAAGCATTTAAGATAATCGGGTGATTATTATAATATACTATTGTATGCAATAATGCAATTTGAATCGAATGTAACATATATATATATGTTAGACAGATAGCTAGTTAAGTAGTACTAATTGTATTATTATTTAAACTGAGAATGTTTAATAACTCCGGCTACGTAGTATCATATATAGCACTGAGGCTCCGAGCACACGGTGCCTAAGTATATCACATACTACTGTGATCCTCCTTCTCAGACCTATTATTATTACTACTTCCTTATATCTTTACTTCTAGCATGCGGTACTTTACCTTACCTTTACTCATTCATGGTATTTTATTAGCTATTCCATTGACATTTTATTATTTCCAGTCGTGAGGGAACAACCTCATCACGGTATTGGGTAGTTACCAGTAATAATCATACTCCTTATTATATATTACGTAGACTTATATATAATCACGTCTCATTATTATTTATAGAGTGAAGATCTACATGGTTTAGCAATATAACATAATATTTTGATGTAATATAGACTATAACGTATAATATATATTATAAACTCAGTAACTGAATCGCACCGGCTCTCCAGCTACCTGGTAGCCATGTATGCCTCTACTCCTGAGACTTACTCTCTCACTGACTCATGAGACTCCTTCTTTACTCAATCCTACTTATTCCCATATCCTATAACTCCTCCTTCCTTCAATGTACTCACCTATTCTACTATTACTATTTTTTATTTACCTAGCCTAATATCTTCTACTTTATTCTTACTTCCTCTGTTTTGCATTTTCAATGCTCATTATTATCTTCTTTTATTTATATTCAAAGAAGGATCATAAACCCCTTATCACGTAGGGGTCCCTTAGAGTGAAACCCGAAGTATACCTAGAAATTCCAGACTCGAGGATCCTTCTCAAACTTCGCGATACTCTCCGTAACCGTGAGTGAGAGTTTTTTATCTCCATATAATTTTGATTAGCCTATAGCGTTATGCAATATCACAACTTTTCTGAATTTGAGCAAGAGCGTCCAAAATCACCCTGCTACTTCGTACATCCTTAAAAAAGAGCTGTCACGAGTGTGTTAAAAGTAATTGAGAGAGAAAACAGAGTGCAAAGTGGTGGAGGGTGGATACGACCGAGAGCGGCCTACTCGTAAACCTGTAGTGCACTAACCGTTAGTCATTAATCTTTAAGCCAATACTTTAATCAGTATTGATGTATAATTAAAATATTTTGATATCTTCGTTATTCTGTTTTTACGAATTTTATTTTTTAATTTTTACTCACTGTCTCAAGTTTATAATATTTTAATTAATTTATTTTATTGTTAATTTTATTAATTTTTTATATATTAATTATTTAGCTTTACTTTTTTTTTAATTTAATTTGTAGATAAAACAAGAACAGCGAATGATATTTTCTCTTCGTGGTCGATAAACAAAGGGCACTGATAGATTTCTAAACACTTTCCACGAGGGCGAAAGTATTTTTAAATACATTTCTGGTTCCTAAGAGCGATAGTCTCAGGCTATTTTATGTATCACGAGGTATTTACTTTTCTCGAAAAATGATAAGCTCATTCTTCGAAATTAAGTAACTCTACAACAGCTGCTGAAAGTAAATCAACGCGAATCTTCGAATATATTTTTTAATATCAAGCGTATACTTATTACGGCATTAATTATTATTATAAGTATTAAAGAAAAAATAGGCATATAATATATATCAATACAGAGCATGATAAAAGACGTTATAAACCATCGATTTAGGGTAAATCGCGTAATCACGATAAAATCGATTGGAACCTATAAAAAATGATCTAACTATACACCGACTAATTTGAAAACCTCTAGGTAATAACCAAAAAATATTCACTATTTATAGGGGGTGAATCTACGCCTCCTTTTTGGTGGGTATAATAACCCTTGAAGTTCAGGTACTTACATGAGAACTATATTACGGAGTCGGTCTTTATACTATCATAGATCACTTTAAATTTATACTGTATCACTCACGACCTTAAAAACCTTATATAGGATTTGTATAACGTATCAAATCTCGTTTCACGTATATTAATAGTAATGAATTACGTAGAGGATAACAGTACACAAGGCACGGTATGAGAACCGAATTATCGATAATGTGGATATCAGCCGCTAAATAAATAGCTTCCTCGTGAGAGATGTGATAATAAACACAAGTCTAAATTAAATCTAAATAAGAAAACTGCCACGTGCAAGGAAATAGAACAACCAAAAGAGATAAATATCACGGCAGAGAGCACTTTCCCTCGAGCACGTGGGCATCGTGTGTGGACTAGAATAGGACGAGGACGTTATGTCTCAATACCAAGAACTAAAAAATCAAAGGCTCCACCGCTAGAAAGGGTCGAAGGGTGCAGAGAGAAGAAGCTCACGCTTCGGGCGGACATAAAACACGGCCAGAGAGTATGGGGTAAAAACAGCCGAGGTGTTCTCCAGGTATGGACGCCGCTCTCAGTTCGCGCACGCGCGGCCGGGACCCATATTAACTAAGTCTCTCTATACCTACTAGTAGTTTCCCCCGGAATGGTACTCGAGAGCTCACCGACTATCCTGCCATTCTATTTATGCGGTTAGTTTAACCCTTGGGTCTTATCCTTAGTTAAAAAAATATAATATAAATAATTAATAAAATATAAAACTGACGGAGTTGTAAAACGTATAAAGGTCTAAATAAATATTTTATATTGAATCATGTATCCGATTTTAACACTCATATATTAACTTAAATTGAATTGTTAGGATCATATACTTAATATGAATAATATATATTAAATAAAAGAGAAACAAAAATATATATTAAATAATTCGAAACTCATGACGGAGATCGTATAAAACAGAAGAGAGAGGTAATTAATTTTCAATCTTTCCAATTGTACTTATTTTTCCAATAAATAGTATATTAGTCACAAACTTAAACATAGTCCATAGATATAATATAATTAATAAATAGTCATTTGAACTGAATATGTTAATACTAAAATCGTAAAATGAGAAAAAGAGTTCAATAATATAATTTTTATTTCACAGCTCGTAATCCGCATCTAGTAAGGTATCTCAATTTTATTCGATATACTCAGGTAAATAGGAACCCAGTAAAAAAGATATCGAAAATCGGATAAAAATGAGCTGAACAAACAATTTATTTGATTCACATGATTCAATCTGATGAAACTAATGTATGTCTGGAAATGAATATAATTATCAATATTTTTAGTATTATGAGTTGTATTTAATTTGGGTGATATAAAAAATACACCATTGGACATAGTATTCCAGACATATACCGGATTTCAGGTAAATTCGAATCCGAGTATTCGTAGATTCGAGGATCATGAATTCAAGCTTTTAATATGGATATTACGGATTCGGTATTCGTAATTCGAGAATTTTCCACACACGGGAATTCGAGTATTCGATTCGAATCCACTAGTTGACTGGAATTCGGATTCTGGATCGGATTTCGAGAACATATATTCTTACAACACTACCGGATTCGGATTCGGATTCGAGTATTTCCACACACACGGCGGTTCGGTGCCAAGTTAGTAAATATGTATTATTATAATAATTATTTTAATATATATAGTATATATATAATATATATATATATATATATGGCATAATTCCAAGAAACAGGGCAAAGTAGAATAATCTCTGAACATATGTACAACACTTTATATATATAATATATAATATATATATCTATATACTATGTTTGGGATAGTGAAACATATAACAAATTTGGAGCTAGTCAGTAATCTTTAAAAGACTTATTATATTTTAAGTTTGATATATATAATATATATATATATATAATATATATATATATATATATATAGTAATATATATATATATGGATTGGGTTATGAAATAAGATGTAGAGGTTATAAGATCGAAGTATGGCAACTGGATGATGTGATTATAGAGTAATGGTAAGAATGAAAGTTAGAGTGGATGAGTGATGCCTACTACCTATTATATATGCTCACTGAGTATGATTTGGTTTTAGGATATGATTGGCGAATCTGTAAAAAGTTTGATAGTATGTGTTTATGGAAATCATTATTAATACCTGGTGTGTATTAAGGAGGGATTTTGAAAGTAAACGCAAGATAAGAAGAGATAAGTGTTGATTGATTATGATAGTTGAAAAAGACAGATGTCGTTTTTCGTGATTATTAATGAAATATGTGTTATTAGTTAGAATGCGTACGAACGCAGCCGGACCACAATGTCTGACTCTTTAAGAGAATATAGTACTCAGATATATATGGATGAGCAGGATATAGAAAATCAGCGGGTGGGTATCATGTCGAGGCGTCATAAGATGGTGGCATTGGTCGCAAAGGATGTGGCCTGTAACTTGAGTTAAAGGGATATAAGTCTTGTATATCTGTTCGCCCATCCTACCGGGTCTGGCACACTATACGATCGTCCTACGAGCCCCTCCTAATAAGAATTTATGAAGTATCGAGGGAAACATATATTTCCTGGTAGGACTATGGCGGGACTATACTGAGGAGAATCCCGCGACAAGATCTGAGAAATATATTGTTGATTTGCAGTGGGTCGTCAATCTTCAGGGGCGTGCTAATTGTGGAGGAGAAGTTCATAATTTGATATAAGTTTTAATTCATAAAATGAACACAGTACTTTTTAGAACGAATATTAGGTTAGTAGCTTCGATATGAAAAACGCTGTGGTAGCTAAATGAGTAGAGAATTGAAATAATTTTGATATGTTTCTGTGAGAAGGTGGTAGTACTGTTTGCTTGAGGTTTCTCTATTGTTGGTACATCCTGGTAGGAGAGCATTGTAATTAAGTCTGTGATTGTTAAGCGGATGTATAGTGGTCAAATGATTGGGAACTTGATAAAGGTCTGATCTCGGAAGGCTTCAGAGAGAACTCGTGTGTGGAGATGAGAATAAGTGGAATTCTGCGCATTGCAGTCAAAGCCGTAATTCTGTCTGGAGAATTTGTTTATGCGAGGCTATGATGACGAGAAAGAAAGGTTCGTAATAGGGAGTGAAAGATTTGAGTGTGGCAGTTTTAGTGAGGGGGTATATGAGGTATGAGCCTCAAGACTAGCTACTGTTCCATATAAGTGAGATAATCCCACTCAACATTTGAGATCAGAGATGTTCAATAGTGCTGAAGTTAGCCCGTACGCTGATCCTTGAAGTTCTAGGGTTGAATTATTCTGAACTGCGACGAGTATCTCCACAAATAAAGGTATATATAAGGGTGGAGCGGATAAAGACTGGGAGCTTTATCTTTTTCGAGATCTTTGAGCGTCAATAATTCTTCTACTTTTATTTTACTGTTTCCAGTGCATGTACATGTCACGCACCTTACTACTCCCAATATCTTTGAGAGATGAGAAGGTGTACGAGATATATATTATATATACTATATATATATTTTAATATTAGAATATATTTAATAATATATATATTAATTAATATATATATATATATAGGTAATTATATATTAATATATTAATATTAATATATATATATATATAAATATATTATATAATATAATATAAATATTATATATATAAATATATATATATATATATATAACTATATATATATATATGATACACTTTAGGTAAACACTGAGCTTAGGATCTACAGCGGCATTTTCTTGAGGGTGCTACCTAGATTTAACAGAGTCACTCATACCAAGCTATATAGGAATCAACTCATGACATCGGTTCACAACATTGACTTGTTGGGACAAATAAGCCATAATAATCAACGTATAGAAAATAATTTCACAACTCGCGATAGGACTCGAAACCATATCGACAACAGTTAGTCATGATAATTTTAAATGAATCACCATAGCAACAGGCTAAGGCTTACCCACTAATTGCGTAATTACTGGCCTCCTCAGAAAAAGAATGATACCTCATCGGAAGTTATTTCAAATTCCTGACTTATCGTATTATCTATAACTGTGAGCTTTGTATAACTATACGATTATACATATATTACTATGATAACGTAAGGGTTGATGGAATAATTTATGCTGGGTTATTACCACGTTAATTCTTCTGGGTGCTATTCTGGGTTACAGGAGCACCGTAATACCAAATAGTCAAGGAAATACTGATCAATACGTGTTGGAAACAACATTGCCTCATTGTTTGCGAACAATAATTTGAGTACAATGATAATAGAGAATGAGAAAATAATTTTAACTCTATGACGCGCCAGATTACTGAACCATCGACAACCGCGTCGCCGATAGTAATACAATGTACAAGAAGGCTCTAATCTACTAGTGCGACATAATCCGCCACCCCTATCAATTAAAATATATATATTATTAATATATATATATATATATATATTACTACAGTATATATATATATATATATATATTATAATATACATATATATATATACTATATATATAATTATATATATTATATATAATAATATATATATATATATATCATATATATATAGTAAAAAGAAGCATCATCAGTAACATAGAGTTTTTATTTCATAGTTCGCATGTGTGGGCTTGTTCGTATGTATTATCGTAGCTTGTGTGTGCTCGTGTTGGAAACTCTGGTTTAGCTTGATGTGAAAAGTAGCGATATCACGCGGCTTGATCGCAAAACCTATAGAAGAGAATATGTCACTATATAGTTGTAGGTGGATTATATCGTACGCATGTATCATATACCCCGTGAAGCATTACCTTAGGGAATATTATTATTATCTTAGAAAGCTAATCATAGAGCTCTCACTAGGGAAGTAGCCAATAATAAATATCGAGTATATATATATATTATTCGATAAATTAATCGGATCTAATTTATTTGTATACTCAGATATATATCTAGATATGTATTTGGCGATAATATCTTTCTTTAGTAATGAGTCAAGATATATCGAATACCTTTCGTAATATTTTTCATTATTAATATATCGATAAGCCGTATATATTATTCTTTTCAAAAAATAATGAATTTTTAAAATTGCCATTAAAATTAATAATATATAAAATACTATATCTATCATTTCATTCTACTGACACCCTATAGTACTATGAATGATGAATTGAAACTCTTTTATATTTACCCCCAATTAATCTTATATACGTATCTTCATTATCGTCGCACTATCTCTATAATGTACGTGTATAAACTATACCCTACACCAAAGAAAAATATTTATGAGGGGACTTAAGATTATTTATCCTGGAAAATACACATATAATCTCATACATACAGTTATCATCTTAGTAGCGGGAAGCACCATTATACTCACGGCGAGCCACCTGTCAGAGGGCCGGGACAACTCGTAACTGAGAGTACGGGCAATTCTATACACAATGTCCAATTTACCTATAGCCCCTCTTTGAGTATCAATCACAAACTATCAACCTCTTATTATACAAGACACTGGGATCACACAGTATATTTTTCAGTGATCTCCCATAAGTGGAATATTCATGTCGAACCTCAACTACTAACATGTCCCACAACCTAAACTTCTCCTTCGCCACAATGATAGGCATTAAATAAAAATAACCTCGCAATTTCTCGCTTTCGACTTACTACTCCTGAACACGGACCACCTTACTTTATCATACGCCAACCTTTTATATTCGCCACACATCGCGAACTATCATTACTGTAAATCCGAGAACCGCCCCCAACAAAGCTCCAGTCTCCGCTCCATCAGAACGTAACGATCAAATAGATTACATACCTTCAAAACACATCATCTATAGTCCTTTGATGATCAGAGGGATGACACATGGAAATCTGCTCGACCATTGTCTCTCGCGTAACGCATATCAATCATATACCATGCCTTATCTCCGTCTAGCTTTTCCAGTAGGATTTACAACCATATGATGTATACGCGAAAATGCGGCTGTGAAATACGCTGTTAGTCAACCAAATAGCGGGTCTCACCGCTCAAGATAGCCTCACTCCTAGGAGGCGATACGCCACTCACCCAAACACACAAAAAATAATATAATATCTCTGATTAACCATACCCTTCCTCCTTAGAGCATCTTCTCTGGATTGAAACTGGGACCATACAACTCCATCACGCTACTATACAATCAGATCATCTTACCTATCCCATATGATCTTAGACCTATTCACCCTAACCAACACTCTATAAAACCCCTCAAAATAAAATAGTACAACACATTCTAACTACAAAATAAGCTAACTTGGAGTGGGAGGGAACAAGATAAATAAAAATTTTTATTATTATTAACTAAACCATTAATATATATATATAATTAATACTGAATCATCAATATTAATATACCCGAAATACTAATACTTGACATAACATAACATTAAAACACCTCCATCATTTCACTTAATAATCAAGCTAACAATCTAATTACATATTCTATATATATAAGTATCCAATTCTCCTACATACCTAAAGGATCCCACAGAGAAATATCCTACATATATCCCAAAACTAGTCCCCTCACCTAGTAAGAATTCGAGTACGCGAACGCGTGAATCACACAAAAGAATATCACCATTCTCGGATAAACCTTAATGACCTATTTATCAAGCGCGAGCTTTAAAAGCCAGACACCCAAATAACCATAAACACTGCAAGATTAGTAGAATACAGATATCAACAAAGGGATAGTTAAAACCTCTTTGAGTTGCTTCGATAGCATGCCACAATCTCGACAATACTAATCACTAAACTATCACCACACCACATCTGCAGCACCGACATCACACAACACACACAAAAACAACACAAACACCACCTCCACACAACAACACAACACTACTACTCCATCTACCGAATACCCATACTCATTGTCAACGTACAACTACTCACTTTATAAAACAACAAGCAGCAGCCTCTAGCAAACACTACGCTATAATATTCCCGTAATCACTATAACTACTCCTCACCATCTATTATATTATATAAGTGATAGATATATAATAAAAATAACAACTACTAAATAACTTCCCTCGGATCATAACCTTCACTCCATCCTATTATATTACAACCAACATTAATATAGAGACATATTCATAATATACCCTATTTATATAAAAAGTAACAATCTCTGAGCCTATAAGCACTATCGAATGAAACAAAGAGAGAAACGGTGAAATTATAAAAATAGACATACTCTACCATCATTGTTAGACTCTTAGGTGTTACTAAATTCTATTCAATAACAACTATTTTATAATTTTGAAATTAATTTCTATTTCTCTCAATAGGAGAAATCTTGGAAAACTTAACACATTTTGATATAAGTCCACTCGAGGACGCCAGATCGGAAACCTGCAGTCCATGATCCATTTAACCAGTGTTGCTTTTGGTGGACGTAGCCAAGTACGATACGCTTATAGAAAAAGATGGAGCTTCAGAGAACGAACGTTATACACTCCCTATCGCTACCACTCACTCCATCTCTTCTCTGCCGAATCATCTCATATACTGGACAACGAAAAACTGAATTGGAGCATAAATCGAGGTAATGTGTTTTTACAAATATAATAACATTCTCTCACCATAACCACAATCACCCTCCAGAATTCCAACGAATTCGTGAGAAATTTAAAGGCAATTCATTCAACAAACTCCACAGCCCGCTCCTCGGCCAAGATAGTCAGAACTATTGGTCTTCTGCTTACCATATACTGTACATTAAACACTAACAATATTAATAAAACGATTTTGGCATTCTACAATCCCAAGACTATTCAACATACGATACACGCTATAGATACAACTATGTCCATCGGAGGCTTACATATAACTAACAAAGGTCTTTGACCACTATATGAGACCACCGACTCCGTCTACGATCCGATCAATCACGATTCGAACCAATTGCTTTTACCATATTTCAAGTTCTACTTCCCTAATACATAACAATTGTTATAATTAACAAGATGGAATCTTTTATATCTCGATATATCCAAGTTTGAGTTCCCTGATATAATTGCAAAATCTCCTAGCAGCATATTTAAATCCTTAAAATATTTTCCATACTAGATCTATAGAGAAGTCAGAAAAATACATATTATCTTCCTGCTCACTTATCACTAACATCGTTCCAATCAACTATTTAACATTTCTGAAGTCAGTTCCCTCAGCTCCTCCACTTTAATAATAATAACCAGAACTCATTACATCCATAAACTAATTTATCCATTATCTGTCAGCTAAAAAAAAAAAAGAACAGTCACTGATCAATAATTCTTCATGAGAATTTTTCCAACACATTCCATCGTTTAATTGTAATTACTCTACGTGGAACACCAACGCAGCATCTCCTTCTCAGGTTATAATCTATTTACAAACTTTAGAAACTCGTTGCCACTATAAAAGTCAAAACACACCAAACAGCATCACTATCTCCCAGTTAAATTTCCCCCTTACATCCTCTTAATTACCAAACATCCTAACCGCTATCCTAGCATAAGACTCCTCAGTCTTCAACCTGCTTGAGTTGGACAACCTATCGAAATGTTCTGGAACGATCCTGACACGCAGTGCACAGATTACTGCTTTATTTCCATCTTGAACATCACTACAACCCCCTACTTTCTCCCTTATACACGTACATGATACCCACAAATAATAATTCGTAGCTACGCACTTTACGAATCACTTCTCACATTAAAGACATTTATCTATACCGCCCCCTCTCCACATACTCTTGACCATAATTCACTTTCCTCAATCCCATCATGGGTACATTAAACACCTCCTCTCCTCGAACTCTCTCCCAACCACAACTTCAGTGACAGATCAAACAACACCCTTCACGTCAATACAACTACAAACAACTCCCCAGTACACTCATCTATATCTCAACTCATGCTTCTCCCGTATGGTTTTCTCAGCACTTCTCCATCAATCTCCCAACTCAAATTCAATCTCTCTCGCGTCTACATAACATACAAATAACAATCAGCCTCTCTATTTGAGTAATTATAATATCCATCATTGAGACGTTAGTACTTATAAATAACTCAACCCCCATTATACCAGTAACATATATTATACATTACTAGATAGTAACTACATACTCTCATTTTACTCACCATTACCTATACCTATTACTCACTCACACTCATTGAAGATGGTTAGTGAATATAGCACACTAAATTTTTCCATGAAATAGCTAATCAATTCACTAAAACCCTAATACCTATATCCATCGAAATTACTATGTACTCCTCAAACCTTTATCATACTACCTATAATTATATACGAACTAGACTTATAATCTACCTACTATTCTACTCACCAGCCATAAAATCATATAATTGACATCTACAACATATATATAAATATAAAACATTATCTTTTACCCTCACCATACTACCCAAAATATATGATCTTTGGCGTTCTGCACACTGAGTCTCATTAACACTAATAATCATTACTATAACACTAATATCTATTATAACAAAAAATTCGACCCAATTAAATACATCTATACTATAAACAGCTCACATCCTCAAATCATCTCTGTACAGAATGAAAATCACTGTCCAGCATACGTATACCTAAATTTTAAACCTCGACCTCAAGCAAGCAACGATTAGGATAACTCACTAAATACTCCAACTATACAATAATTACTTTATAGTCAATATAAAATATCTAGATTCAAATATAACTTGATACCAATCGATTATAATTCACACTACTCATTCATGCAATATATGAATTACGTCGTATATCCTCATAATAGGACATATATATAGTTAATATGTATATATATACTGGACCAAAGTTATCTTAACGGCACAACCGAATAGGTAGGAGAGTACAGCTTATACACTCTCGGAAGTAGCCATACCTGACCTTACTAGACTATCCCTACCCGTACCAACTATATTTTCGCTGTAATACATTCCTATCTTCTTATTGACCTGTATAGGAACCTACCCTAAGTAGACAGTTGGTACTACTATAAGGTACTATTCTAGAAGGCTAAATTATGTAGCCTCTATTCCAATAAGGTGGAGCGTACCAGGGTACGTAAATTTATATATATAATATATTATTATTATATAATATATAATATATAAAATAATACTAATAATATATTAATATATTATATATATATTAATGGACATAAGTTACTTTATCGGCAACATAACGTGAAATGGGAGTAATACGGATTAAAAGTTTGATATATATATATAATATATTTAATATATTTATTCAGTTATATATATACTATATATATTAATATTATTATATATATATAATATAATTATATATTATATATTATACTATAATATATAATATATATATATAATATATATATATATTAATATATATCTAATATATATATTAATAATTTAATATTTATCTATTATATATTAATTAGTAAATATATTATATACTATATTAAATATTAATTAATATATATATATAATAATCTAATATTAATATAATATATCATATATATTATATATATATATATGAATATATATATAATTATTAATATAATATATATATACTATATATATATATATAATTAATATATATATATTATATATATATATATATATATTAATGAGCCCTAATATATATTAATATATTAATATATATATATTAATATATATTAAATATATATTTATTATATATATACTATATATATATATAATATTTTATCTATATATATATAATAATATACTATATATAATATATATTTATATATATATATATTAGGGGAGATTTTTGAATAAATATATATAGGACAATAAATTTTTATATACCTTAATTTTGGTTTTTTATTTTTGAGCATCTATAAAATAATGAAATATTTTATTTTAATGTATATTAGTGGATCTTCTTACCTCTCAATTACTTACAACAGATATAGAATTCATTGTTGTTAAACAATTAATTAAATATATAATACTCTGATATGGAATCAGCGTACATAATTATTTATGTACGAACTATTAATAATATATAATAAACATTATATAACTATATATCGATATAGATATATATATAATGAATGTTTTGGTATAACGAAGTAGTGGTGTAGCTATGGCTTGCACCTATTTATTTATTACTCTATTATATTACAAATATAAATTTTGAAATTTAATTTCAATCTGAAATTACAGAAATTATGATCAAAAAAAATTGTAATTAAAAAGAACGATATTTGTGTAAAATAAGTGGTTCTAAATATAAAATTATTGACTCAATACTGGAATATTTTGTTATTGGAAGTAACTCTCATAGTAGCAACTAAGGGTAATGAAATAATTACCTGAGAGAAATGATTATACGATATTTTGTTATAGGCCAATTGATACGCGAGATTATAAAAGTAGTGTCAATAAATTAAACAAGAGACCACTTCCATCTTTTTTGCCGCCCTTGTAGCCAATTACAATATCCGATAACAAGATACTACAGATCTTTTTTTTCGCTTTTATTATATCTTTATTATAATTTTATTAGATACTTCTACATCTTATATGACTTCTCACACACAACCATATCTTTTCATAATTAAATAGAGTGGTGCCCTTTTGATATTCTAAGAAAAGATTCTATGCTATGCAAATCATTTTTCTCACCTGTTGTAAGTAACGTACTCTTCTGATAATTTTGGTTTAATATTTTTACATATGGTAGAGGTGGTCGCCTAACGTCGTTGAATGGAGTATTATTATTATCGAGTTCACTTAGTGAGATACAAAAAGCTGGTCATGAAATTTATTATTATGTCATTATTGCGAAACCTTTAGTCTTAAACGTTCCTGACTAATTTTAATTGGCCTCGACCTCCAGCATTACGCTCATTATACTTGGACATTATAATAATTTATAATATAAATTACTTAGAAGCAATAAAAACTATAAAATATTAATACTATAGAATAAAAATGTATAGACAGAAAACACCCTATTAATTTACTTTGTATGGATAGTTTATTGTATTTATCTCTTACATAAGCTTTATATCATATATGAGTGAGATTAACTAACAATAAATAGTAAAGCCTACGATACCCATATAGTATCTATTATATATGATAATTAAAAAGTAGTCTAAAGTGATATAACAGTGAAGGGTGAAAAAAAAGTTAAAAAAACTGCGAGTATATTTTTATCACTATAATATAAGCTTAAGCTTGAAGGTAATCATTAGTAAGAAGTCGCAAGCAATATACTATAATATACCAAATAAGGAATAATAAAATACAAACTCACTAATATCACTAATAAACATCCACTCAAATTTTACACACTTTGCCAGTAGCAATACATAAAAAAAGTAAAAAGAGAGAATAGGATAACGTAAATGCGATAAATATATAAATTGCTCTATACCAAATTTGTATAAAGCAATCCCAACCTACAGAGATTGAGTTTATCTGGTGCCAATTGTATGGTATTATACGGAATATATCAATTAGAGAGACTGAAGTAGTTATAGTTGACCTTTTACTCTAATATTCTGAGAATAGGCGATATAGATTACAGAAGTGAGGTCTTCGGATATTGTTATTTGGCGCGGATGAGTAACACTCTGGAATCGAAAAGTGAGATTGTTATTTGATTGGAGTAGTCGAGGAATCGATTGTTATTCAGAGTGGAGTGTGTTAATAGATATAGAAGATCCATAGGGATGCGATGCTCTAGCGCGCTAGATAGTATAACGCACATATATCCACTAAGAGGAGGTCACCGAGAGGGGCGAGTCGAGAGGACAATGAGAGAGGGCTTTCTCTGTGACTCGCGGCTCTTCTGTTCAATTCTTCTATTACTTGTTTCTGCTTTCGGTGCATGTTACGCACTTACCCCAGTCTTGGGGAAGAAGGTGGGTGAATCATGATGAATGAGAGAAGGTGAATGATGATGATTATATATAATATAGTTCATATATATATATATATAATATATAGTATATATATATATATATATATATATATATAATATATGATATAATATTATATATATATATATATAATATTATATATACTATATATAATATATATATAAAATGAAACTTAAACTCCCTTTTTAAATTCATTAGTTCCCTGGCCGCGAATCAACAAAGGTTTATTTGTTTTCTTTTATTGCGATGCAGTTGTTAAACTAGCTGCCACTCGTTTTTCCTTTTATAGCAGCTAATATCTTCGTAGGTAAACTTTGGTATATACGTATATATATATACATATATATAATATATATATATATATATATATTATATATAATATATTATGTAGGTATATATATATAATAATATATATAACTATATATATATATAAATATATTTATATATATATATATATATATATATATATATTATATATATATATATAGTATATATATATATCTATCACTATATATCTATATATAATATCTAGTGGCTGCATATTTTGGGTTTAGAGCGACCAACTAGTCATCGTATCCATATCTCAAAAACCTACAATAGTATACACCGGAAAAAGGAATACATAGTTGGAATCCTGGCACATTTTAATATCTTTGACTGGTAAAAAAAAAAGAAAAAAAAAGAAAAAAGAAAACAAAATCATATCTCAAAAACTACAATAGCTACAGCGAAAAGGAAATACATTTTTGGAATCCTTGTAAAATTTTAGTTAAGGAAAATAAAGTCATAAAAAAAAATAATAGAATAAATAAAATAAATATGTGGCTATCTTTTTTTTTTAACGGAGCAGGAGGGACAGTAAATATATATATCTATACTATATTATATAGTATTTATATATATTAATATATATATAATATAATATATATAATATTATATTATTATATATAATTGTATATATATATATAGTATATATATAGTATATTATCTTATATATTATTTTGTAAAGGTATTACACGGCAATGTAGCGGGCTCGAGCCGACTTGGGAACACCAGGGGGACGTTTTCCATACCCCGTAGGGAGGGCGGGAGGAACCCGCGCGAACACCCAAATACCAAGGAGCGGGGTTCCGGAGACCCCTCCCCGGAGGGGGGGGAATTAGTCGCTACCCCGTAGTTTCCCGGAAGGCCGAGAGACCCTGACTCCTGCCATCAGGTGCGGTATACCCTTGGGAGTATTTCTTTAGTAAAGAAAAAAAAGAAAAAAATTTAATAGAAAGGTCTATTTATTTTAACGAGTAACCAATAAAAGGTCTCAAATAGGCTCTCTAATCATATTATTATAATTATAGCAAAATAATATTTTTATTTTTTTATTTTTTTACATTTTCTATCTAAAATTTTACCAGGATTCCAAAAATGTAATTCTTTTTCGCTGTAGCTATTGTAAGTTTTTTGAGATATATATATATATATATATATTATATATATATATATATATATATATATATATATATATATATTATGTACTATTAATATATATATATATTATATAGTATATATATATATATATCATCTATATATATATATTTTTTTTTTTTTTTTTTTTTTTTTTTTAACATTTTCCGCCCTAAAATTGGACCCAGCAATTCCGCAAAATTTTATTCCTTTTCCTTTGGCTATTGTAGGTTTTTTGAGATATGGATGATATAGTTGTCGCTCTAAAACCAATTATCACCTACATAAATATATACTATATATATATACTATATATATAGTATATATATATAGTATATATCATATATATATATATATATATATAGTCATATTATATATATTATTATATATATACTATATATATATATATCGTATATATATATATATATATATATAATTATATATAATATACTATATATATTATTATATATATAAAATTGCTGATTGCCTAGTCTCTATTTTTAATACAATACAATTATTACAAATAACAAATCACCTAATATAAAAGTTTAAAACCCGTTTCATCTCAGTACATTTTTTAAAATTGCAAGTAAGTTTTTTGCTTTAAGGAGACCGTTTCTCTTTGTTATTGTCAGTGCTATGCTTCTCATTACTTCTATATCGTTTTTTGTACCTTATTATTATTATTATTATTATTATTTTTAATTATTATTAATTATTATTCTAATTAAAATTGTTGCCTTATTATTATTATATTAAGTTTAACTATTATAATTTTATGACACGCGGTCTCAATATCTATTATTATTATTATTATTATTATTATTATTATTATTATTATTATTATTATTATTATTATTATTATTATTATTATTATTATTATTATTATTATTATTTTTTTATTATTATTATTATTATTTATATTATAATTATTATTATAATTATTATTATTAATTATTATTATTATTATTATTATTATTATTATTATTATTATATTATTATTATTATTATTATTATTATTATTATTATTATGTATTAATGCTTTCAACATTCTAATTTCTGCAATTAAATTCTGCAATCTTGATAATGACTTTAGTTCAAGGTTAGTACTGATATATATATATATTATATATATATATATAATATAGTATATAGTATAGTATATATATATATAATATTAGTATATAGGTATATATATGTATGTATATATGTATAAATATATATATGATATATATATATTATAATGCAATATAAAACTAATAATTAGCTATACTTATTATATATCACTATATATATATTATCCTATATGATATATATATATATATATAGTTATACTATATATATATATTATATATAAATATATAATATATATCAAAAATAATCTCTAATTATATATTATATATATAAATATGCAGGAATATTTATTTCCTTTCGTATACGTAGATATATATATAATACTATATAGGTACGGTGATATTATATAGTATATAGGGTAGTAAGTTAGAGGTGGAGATAATATAGGGGGGTTCGGGACGAAACCCGATATCTTATTATGTAATTGAGTAATTAGATATCATCATCATCTCTCGACTATAGTATATATATTATATATTTAGTATAGTAAGACTATATGATTAATCGAGCAAAAAAAACATAAGCTGGAGCAAATATAATAAGAGGATTCCAGAATGCCCGTCAAGGCAGGATTTGATATGGTTGCGAAAAAAATATTTTTGTGCGGTAACAAATTTCTGTACTATATAGACGGCTATTATTTGCTTTAAATTTGAAAATTATTTTATATATATAATATATAATATATATATATATTATAATATATATATATATATATATATATATAGTATATATATTAATATATATTTATAATATAAATTATATACTATATATACATATATATAATATATATATATAAATATATATTATATATTATATATATATACGATATATATATAATAATATATTATATTACTATATATATTATAAATATTATATATATATATATAATAATGTATATTATATATATATATATATATATATATATATATAGTATATATATTATAATTATATTAATATATATATATATATATTATATTATCTGAATTATATATATTTATTATAGTATATATATATATATATATATATTACAGTAACTATTTATAACATAGTAATATATATAAAATATAATATATATATAATATATATATCATATATATATTATGTAGAGTAGATAGTATTTTATATATATATGATATATATATAGTATAGTATATAATGAATATATATATAATATATGATATACATACTATTACTAGGTATAACATTGGTCCAAAGGCTTACTGGGTCAATTAATCTCTCTAATTAATAATTTTCTTTTAGCAACGGGTACCGGATCAAAATGAAGATCGTACCTCACCGATTCAACACTAGTGCGTATCGACCAACCCCACACTCCCCCCCAGTTCAAGTCCCCTACTTTAAAGGTCTGCTTAAACACACTAGAGCCACGAGAATTTTGCTTCTATCTCTTATTTATGTTTAGTAATTTAGTAACCTATCCGGAATGCGACCAAGGTTTTTTTTAAATCCTTTAAATATAAAAAATATTTTTTTCTTTAAAAAAAAAAAAAAAAAAAAAAAAAAAAAAAAAAAAAAAAAAAAAAAAAAATCTTTATTTCTTTTCTGAAACTTGATGCAAGAAAAACTTAAATAAAAAGTCTATAATATCGTTGAAAAATTATCTTTAAATTTTTATTTTTTTCCTTCTTGTCGACAAAAAACATTTGGAAATAAAAAAAAATAATATTTTAGTCTTAAGCACGATGAAAGTTATACCAAAAGGCAAATCTGGCTCAACAATTTCTACATCTACTTTAAAATGAAAATAAATTGAGTAGGAAATAATGAAAATAATAATAAAAAATGTAAATCCAAACGCCAAAAAAAAAAAAAAAAAAAAAAAAAAATAATAATAATAGTAAAAATAAGTTTTATTGGCAAAAAAAAAAAAAAAAAAAAAAAAAAATGGATTAAAATATTTTTTTTTTTAAATATTTTTTCCTTTTTTAAAATTTTTTTTTTTTATCTCTTTGTGATTTCCCTCCATTTTTGTTACTTGATTTACTATTCTTTTCCTATTCCTTTTTTTTTTCAATCTTATTCTTATATGTTGTTTCTCTTTTCTTTTTCAGAAGTTTTTTCCGGTGGTGTTTTAAATCTATTGGTTTCTATTCACGGTTGGTGAATTATTGGTTTAGTCCAAAATAGGTTTTATTATAGGTGTTTAAAGGTGTTCATTCTTTAAGTATTATTTGTCATTTTATTATTATCATTATGTCATTATTATTATTATTATTATTATTATTTTTATTATTATTATTATTATTATTATTATTATTATTATTATTATTATTATTATTATTATTATTATTATTATTATTATTATTATTATTATTATTATTATTATTATTATTTTAAATATTAAGTAATATCAATATTATTAATCATATAATTTTATCATTTTATTATTATTATTATTATTATTACTATGTATTACTATATTATTATTATTATTATTATTATTATTATTATTATTATTATTATTATTATTATTATTATTATTATTATTATTATTATTATTATTATTATTATTATTATTATATGTTATTATATTTCATTATTATTAAATGTATATTATTATTATTATTATTATTTATACTTATTATTATTATTATTATTCATTACTTAGTTAGTTTATTTATTCATTATTATTATATTATTATTATTATTATTATTATTATTATTATTATTATTATTATTATTTTTCAGAAGTTATGTCATTTTCTTTGCATGAGTATTCCACTGGTTTTATTTATTTTTTTTTTTTTTTGTTATCGCTTCTTATTTTTTTATCATCGGCTATTATTTTATTTTTTAATTTATTTTTGTTCGTTTATTTTATTATTATTCCTTATTTTCTTAGTTTGTTCCTGTGTATGTTTGTTATTCCTTTTTTCCTTATTTATTTTATTTTGAATTCCTTTTTATTTTTTTTTATAAAAGCTCGCACCTAAGAGGCTTTTCTAGGTAATTAATACCTAGGATCTCGACTGGGGGATCAAACCCGGGCCCATTCTACCGATTTTCACATCATTTTCCTCTTTTATCTTTGTTATTGATTTTGTTTTCTTCAATCTCATTTCTTCATTTATTTCTTTATTATTGAAGTAATTTTCTCCAATCCTTCTCCTGGTCTTCTTCTTATTGTATATCTTTCCTATCTCTATCTTTATCATCGACCTTGCTTTCTCTAATCTCTTTTTTTCTCTCTCTCTCTCTCTCTCTTCTATCTTTATTATTGACCTTGCATCCTTCCACTTGCCCTTCATATTACTGAAAGCCACTGAGTATTATTAATGAGCCGTTTTATCCGTCGAAATATAGGACTAACTCATTAGCCTGAGATTTACGAGGCATTTTATTGATGAATTCGAAATTCGCAAATTTCAAAATTTTCGAGAGGAAAAAAAAAATTTCCCCGTTCAACGTTTTCGATATTCAGGAATAGAAATTCTCTGCTATTGAAGAATCAGAGTTATAAATGATTTGAATCTCGCTTTACGGAAGAACCCTCCCTCCATCTTCCTCCTCCTCAACTTCCTCCTCTCCCTAATCCCCTTCTCCTCCTCTTATCCACACACACATATACACACACGCACACACATCCACTTAAATGTACTCAATATGGTTTTATCAAGGGACCGGATTTGCAGTATTTCATTTTAGATACGTATACAAATTTTGATATATATATATATATATATATATATATATATATATAGTATTAATAATATATATGATAGGATATAAATATATTATAATATTATCTATATAATATATATAAATATATATATATATATATCTATATATATCCTAATTAATATATATATATATAGTATATAATATATATATATATATATAATATACATATATATATATATATTTATCTATATATATAATATATATATATATATATATATATATATATACTATATATATATATTTAAGGGAGGGAACAGGAAAAGATATATTAAAATATTATAGTAGCTTTGTAATTAGAGAATATGTTTCTTGCGTCATTGCAATATTTTAAGTACCTCGATTTCTGCTGTTTACCCCCCCCCCCTTTAAAAATAAAAATAAATGCAAATGGTTTTGGCACATAAGTACTACTCAGAAAATTTAGAGCCTTCTAAGGTTTGAAAAGCGATCCGAAATTGAAACACCCACATTATTCTCTCGATACATATATATATATATATATATATATATATATTATATATATATATATATTATATATATATATATATATATAATATATATATATTATATATATATTTTATATATATATTATATATATATAATATATATATATATATATATATAATAAATTCAGCCGGTTTTTATGAAACTTTTACAAAAAGTGTAAAATGAGTTTTAAATAATTATGCAAATGCATGACGCACGATTATTTTTCTGCGTAGGGCTCCTCCTCTCATTCCCCCAAACCTGTGAGCTGTGATCAAATAATGTAAAATATTTCTTCAATACCATAAGCCTATAAAAAAAACAATAAAAAAGAGGTATCTGTCAATAAGATTTAATTTTACATTTTATAAACATCAAATTAGAAGACGTCAAACAGTTTCTTAGGGTAGTTTCTCAAGATTTTTAAAACATTTTCTTTCTTTACAAATAAGTTTTATGAAAATCGGTTGGATTAGGTATTATTCATAAGAGCCTCCATAAAAAAGGCTATATTTATGAAATTTGGAGTCTACATAGCTTTTCAGGGTAATTTCTCGTATTTTTTAACGTTTTTTCTTCATTACAATTCAATTTCAAAATTTCATATAAGTCACGAAAATCAGATAGGAATAAGGGACCGGTATAATTTAAACGGACCTATATAATATATATATATATATATATATATATATATATAGTATATATAAATATATATATATATACTATATATATATTATAATATATATATATATATATATATATATATATATAATATTTGTGTTTTAGGTATCAGTGTCTCTTGTGTTTAAATTTCATTTATTTTCGTTTATAAAATTTTTGCATATTTATTGCTTATTTATTCGCTCAAATCGAAAATATTTTTTCGGAGTTTTCAAAAAACATCGTTCAGTAAACAAGTTAAAAGTTCAAGGCTTAAATTGACTTTATTATTATTATTATTATTGGAATAGATTTAGGTTATTACTAGATATAGAGTAATTGAGTGAAAGGATTTCGGAGTCGGAGTCGGAGCTGGAGTCGGAGTCGGAGTCGGAGTCGGAGTCGGATGTTGGGAACTGTAACACGGAATCACATTATTATTAGTAATAGATTTAGGTTATTCACTAGATATAGATTAATTGGTACTCGTAAGTAGGGTTTCGGAGCCGGAGCCGGAGCCGGAGCCGTAGTCAAAACCGCATAATTTTATAATGATATATCGGGAGTCGAACAATTTTTGAAATTGTGAAGCATGGGTCGGAATTATAGTCGGAGCCAAGGTCGGAGCCGGAGCCGGAGTCGGAAATAGAGTGGAACCGGTCGGAGCCGGAGTCAGAGCTTAAGCTGAAATCGACAAAAAATTTACCGGCTCCGCTGCCTTGATAGGAAGTTAGAATTAAATTAATGTTAGGAGAAAATTAAAGCCGTGTTCGTTTTTGCATTTGTGCTAAAAAAATGCTCAAGTTTGCGTTCGTTTTTCGTCTAACCTTAGCGCAACAAAATCCGTAAAAAATGCTCATTGACAAACGTAAGAGAATTTCTTTAATTCTGTAAGGTTGATATTTTATATAAAATTTTATTCTATATTACACAGAATTAGGGACATTTTTTACGCTTGGTGAGCATCTTTTTACGATTGGCTAAGCGTTGACGAAAACGAACGCAAACTTGAGCATTTTTTTAGCACAAATGCTAAAACGAACACGGCTTTAATTTTCTCCTAACATTAATTTAATTCTAACTTCCTATCAAGGCAGCGGAGCCGGTAAATTTTTTGTCGATTTCAGCTTAAGCTCTGACTCCGGCTCCGCCGGTTCCACTCTATTTCCGACTCCGGCTCCGGCTCCGACTTTGGCTCCGACTATTTATTTAATATTGTTTTCACTATTAGGGATTTAACACTTTTTCATGGAAGAGAACTTGTTTAAAGAGTTCCCTCGAGTCGAACCCAGAACTTCCGGCAGACCATTTCGATTCGTTATTATACAAGTTAGAATTAAAATGTCGCTAATAAAAATTTAAAATTAAATGAATGATAGGACTGAATTAGGTAAAGATGCTAAAATTATTCGTAAGGATAAGAGAAATAAGGTAGAATCAGTGAAAAAACGGTTAGAACTAGGTTAAAATAGCGTTAGATTTTGAATTGAGTCAACTAAGAGAGAGAGAGAGAGAGAGAGAGAGAGAGAGATGAGAGAGAGAGAAAGAGAGAGAGAGAGAGAAGAGAGAGAGAGAGACGCCCCAGAGAGCACGAGAGAGAGCAAGAGCGGAGAGAGGAGAGAGAGAGAGCAATTTAAAGTTAAGAAATATATTGTAACCTTCAGAAAGAATTCAAATGTTAGAATTCTAAAAAATACAAGAATTATATAAAGAATTAGCTTAAGATTACACTGAAATCCTTTATATCTTTTTTTTTTCCACCTTCTCCTCCGCGAACTATATACACATTACGTAATCAAACCACCTTAGCTCTTTGGCCAATGTCTGTTACTACTTAACTTTACTTTCTTTTTTTAAGACTTTGCTTTTATTTTACTTATTGTCATTTTTTTCTTGTCTAATTTTTAAATTTCATTACGACAACTTTGTCATGATCTGAAACAAGAAATACGTAGCAACTTCCCTGTAAAACTACAGCTCTTTTATATAGTAATATTTATATGTATAATATATACTATATATATTATATATATATATTGTATATATGATGGAGAGGTTTGTTTCTTCTTATATGTTATATATATATAGTATATATATATATGAGTATACGATATTATATATATTCATATAGTTCAAAGAGGTTAAGCTAGTATTATATATATGTACTTATATATATATTATATATAGTATATATAATATATACTATAATAATTAATATTTATATAAAGTATTGGCGTATAGTATAAATGAGTGTATCCCTATGTTAATTTTTATTTATATATATCTTATTATATATTAAATATCAGTATATATATATATATATATGGCCTATATTACATTATATATATATATATTATATCATAGGACAATATACTATATACTATATATTATATATATAATATAGTATTAGTATATAGTATATATATATATATATATAAAATATATATAATATCTATATATGATATATATAGATATATATATTTATAAATACTATGATTAGTATATTTATATATATTTATATATTATATTTATATAATATATATATATATATATATATATATATTATATATATTATATAATATATATATATATATATATATATATGGACGTCCTTATCAATATAGCGACACCAACCGATTTTCATTGAAAACTTAAGTGAAAAGTTTAAAATGATTTTTATAAGAATGAAAAAAGTGTTAAAACAAGTGGTAAAATGTGGCCTGGAAAGTTATGAAGTCCCAAATTTTTCCTAATAATAACATCTAAAGATAATATCTTACAAAGCGATATATCTTTTTTGGACTTTTCTTTATAGACTTACACTGCCAATGCAATGCTTTTTTATATATTTCCTCATTGGTAGAGCGTAATTCGTTAAAAATGTCATCGAACAACTCCGTTTTCTGCCATACATGAATTTACAGGCTAAAAATTAATGTTATTTCTTAAGCTATTAAAAAAATGAAACAAAATAAATATATATATAATATATATATATATATATATATATATTATATATATATATATAATATATATATATAATATATATATAATATATATATACTATATATATATATATTATATATAATTAATATAATATATATATATATATATATATATATATATATAAAACTATTCCAGTTCCCTTGTAGAATACCAACCCCGAAAAATACTCTAGAAGAGGGGGTTCTTTTTGTCTTTGGGGAAGAAGAAACAACTTTCTCGACCTGACTATATCTAGAACTAACGCTTGAAGATTTGCTAAATTGGCAAAAATCTAATATTTAAAATGAAATTTTGGATTTTATCTAACAATTTTGAAAGGTTCTTATTTTACAAATGAGCCACTTTGGAAAACAAATGCCCAAACAGATTTATTTGGTACCCAGAACTGCAAAGTCAGAGCTTGGAGTCACAATGTTTGAATGGAGCCGTACCAGCAGCCAATATATTTTTTTGGTGGCAGAACAGGAGCTTGATCCTATTAATGAAAAAAAAATGATGGAAGCAAGAGCTAGGCCAAAAACATTTTTTTCCCGCAAAATATTTTAATGTTTGAATCTTTATATAAAATAAAGAGGAATGAATTTGGGTAATTTTAAAATGTTGGTTCAGGGTGCGGATTTGGAACTGGCAAATAATTATATCATCCCATTTATCATGGTACCCATTTGGTTAACTAGGGAACATTTTTATAGTGGTCCATGGCCCCTATATCTGAGAATTTCAGTAACCCTCTTATGAATTTTTATTGACAAATTTTTTTGGGGGGGAAGCCAGTTAGCAATCTTGGAGGGATCAGTTGACATTCTGGGGGAACCAGTTGGAAATCTTGGAGAATCAGTTGGCAATCGGGGTGGCCAGTTGACAATCTGTGGGTCATCCTCTCTGGCCTCCCTAGTTATGCCCATGATTGTTCCTACCACTTATGTATTGGAAGAACATATTTGGAGATCAGTTAGTGTAGATGTAAATGCGGATCCAGATGCGGCGTTGACTGATTTAGCATTAATGATGCTCCGATAACCAATCAAAGAGTCACCGTACATTGGTGACTTTCGTGTATGAAACTTATACAGAGTATCGGAAATAATAAAAAATATATTTTTAAATTTATGTAATTATTATAAATTTAAATAAATATTAAAATAAACTTAATATAAAATTAAAATAAAAAAAGCTAACATTAAGTTTTGCTGCTCCTCATAATTAATAAAAAAATTTCACTTGTTGCAATTTCAGATAATCCATGGAAAATAATTATTATTATTATTATTATTATTATTATTATTATTATTATTATTATTATTATTATTCATGGAAATATTATTATTTTATTATTATTATTATTATTATTATTATTATTATTATTATTATTATTATTATTATTATTATTATTATTATTATTATTATTGTTATTATTATTATTATTATTATTATTATTATTATTAATTTGAAGCGAATTGAATTATTATTTTTATTATTATTATTATTTTAAATTATTATTATTATTATTATTATTATTATTATTATTATTATTATTATTATTATTATTATTATTATTATTATTATTATTATTATTATTATTCTCCATGGAAAATTTAGTTTTTATTATTTATTATTATTATTATTTATTATTATTATTATTATTAATTAATTATTATTATTATTATTATTATTATTATTAAGATTTAAAAAAATTGGAATTATTATTATTATTATTATAAAAGTAGCTACTGTGAATGACTTTTAGGTAAAATTAGTATTGAAATATGGGATTCATTTTCCTCAGAGTTATATATATATTATTATATATATATATATATATATACTAATATATATATATATATATATACTATAATATATATTATATATATATATAATATATATATGATATATATATATATATATATATATAATGAGATGCCTGCGTGCAAAATGTAAAAGATTCGAGTTTTATAAGTCCTAAAAGGGAAGTTGGTATGCGAGACATATTTGCCAACAGTTATGTTTTAAAACCTTACCTCCGGCGAACACCAGGGAATTAAGAAATTAGTTAATGTGTTTTGTGAAAATATATTAAAATTATTATTCAGGCTATTGGGTAATCCTTACTGCCGTATAAACAGTCAAAGCGGGACCAGGTATAGTAATCCATAAGAGAATGGTAGCAAAAGGAAATATCAATACAGAAAGAAAAGTGTCTATCTAAACGTTCGTATGTTGGGAGTCCTGTGTTAAAGCATCCGAGGGAATAGTGTGCTAGGAGATTAACAAGGATCATAGACTTAGACGAGGTAACAGAGTAGCTCCATAACTGGTGGCGAAGGTTTAAATCTCCTAAAATAACAACCGGAGTGGGGAGCTGCTTAAAAAGATCAGGTAAGTCGGCCTTAGTAAACTCACTACTCGGAGCCAAGTAGATCGAGCAGACAGTAAGGTAGGTGGACAGATGAATTCGTGATGCCACTGCATGAAGTCTAGTTTGAAGAGGGATTGGAGAATAGGGTACATATTTATGAATGAGTACTCTTGCGCCTCCCTTTCATTGACACCTCTTTCTATAGAGGTTAGCGGCAATTTATATTCCGACGGTTTGAAGAGGTCACGATAGCATAGTTTAAGTTCCTGCAAACATATGCACTTTGGTGTACATATGTTTGTTAGTTGAAAAAGTTCTTCAAAATTAGAATAGTAATCACGACAATTCCATTAAAGGAAGGTGGCCATGCTATGTTATTATAAATATTAAGAGGATGGTCTTTTTGAGACAATTGTCTATATGTGGTTAGGGGTAATGTTGGAAGTGGAGAAAGATCGGAGGAAAGGCTGAGACGTGGGTCTCGACGAGGAGAAGCAACAAATCCTGGTGGTAAGGAATTGTCGAACAACAGAGATTTGGGTTGTACGACCAGTTTTGTGGGGAGAGTTTTCAATAGTATTTGGTGAAGGGGCTTCGCCATGAATGCAAAGTAAGTGGAGTTCAATCAAATCGATCGTATTGTGTGGACTTGGTTGGTTGTTGGAAGAGCAACCAATACACCTATTTAAGAATTGAAGCGACATCAGCATCTACCAAGCAAGCAGATTCAGAAATGGGTGGATAATGTGGGAATGTTTTCATGGAGGCATTGTAAGAAGATGACATCGGAAAAATTGCACTTTTTTGTAAGGAAGTTGGGGCTGCGATATTGGGATCTAATATGGGATCCGTTCGGTTACGGAGGTCTAACTCTATAGACTTTGTCAGTGAGCCATCAGGTGGATGATTTTGGAAGACTGGACAATTTGAGGTAAGATGGGGAACCTCTGGGTCCCCTTTCATGCCACCAACAGATTTAGAACACTTGGAGACCTCGTGGTATTTACGTTGAACGGTTTTCCATTAATTTCTATCGAAAGCACAAGAGGCATCAGGTTCCATTTGGGAACTATTATCTATTTCATTCGCTAAGGCATAAAATCCTTTAGGGAATGTTGAGGTAGGAAATTCGTAAGAAGAGTTATAGGAAGATTCAGAAGAGCTGGAATATTCCTGCAACCTATCAGAGAGTTTGTTGGTTGGTTGTTCAATAGCTGTGATTATTTGGGTACAATCTATTGAAGTCACTGCTTTTGTCTCAGGAATAGACTTATGACGAGGTCTCTTCTGAGTTGTATTTTTTACATCTGGGGTCAATGTGTTTTGCTTTAGGAATTTGGATGTTTTTTTATTTTAGAGAATAATCTTTAGCTTGGTGATTAATCTTTTCTTTATGTTTAGGAACATCTTTTTCAATTAATTTGAGTAATGGTGGGAGACAGATTAGGGGATATAGATGCAGGCCTCTTACGCGAGTTTGGTGAACTTCTAGGGAGAGTGTGGGACAGGGTGTCTTGGCAGGGAATGCACTCCAAGCTTTGTGGTAAATGAACCAACTTAGTTTCATTGTTGGTTAGTTGAAGACTGGTACTCGGAGTAGGGTTGTTGATGGCATTTTGAACGGGAGATTTTATCAAAGGCTGTTTTTGGACTGTTTGAGAAGTCGGTAATATAGGCAATGCAGACGAGCATGTTGCAGCAACTGCTTGAGTTTCGTTAGAATTTGGAGGAAGAGTTGTAATGGAATGGAGTTGTATCGGTTGATTAACAAACGGAATAAGAGGGTCTACTGGAATTGTAGCATAAGATTGCCTTTGCTTTGTGGGATATTTGTCTTTGAGCTGGTGTATGGCATCTCCTCCGCTCAATTTTTGTATGGTACATAACTCCAAAACCTCTTGTTCAAACAGATAAGACGGACATTTTAAGGAAGAGCACTATGGGGTGGTCCACAGTTTTTGCAGCGCGCTGTGTTTTCACATGGAACGTGAAATTCTTCTCCGCAGACTGGGTATATGTCATGCGGTCCCCTACAGTATTTTTGGGAATAACCAAACCGTTGGCATTTAAAGCAACGTCTGGGTCTGGAAATAAAGGCAAGCACTGCAACTTGTGAACCCTACTTTCACCTTTGAAGGTGGAAAAGGGGTACTAAAGGTTAGAAGTAAACGAGGATTTGAGGTATCAGTCAAGTCCCGACGAGGGGAAAATCCATAAACGTTTGTAACGGGAAATCTTAATATACAAAACGTAAAATGACAGCAATATCTTCTTTTTTCTGTTCTAAAGATATAAATAGTGCCTTTAGATGTGCTTCTTTTTCATCAGGAGTGGAATAAGAGGGATGTTTCCGAGAGATGTTAAGGATGACAAGATAAACTTTGATACCGGGTAGTAACTTGAACGAGAAGGGACCAGGAGCTAAATTGGACCCTCCCTTTAATGCTAAAAAAGTCAAACAATTTTTATTAGTTAATCAAAACCAATAAAATGGTTTGCAAAAATTTTGCAACGAATGATCAACATATTACTAACGAGAAAAATATGTATGCATAAATCGAGCGCGAGCGCTTTTATTCCTACGGATTTGTTTGCAAAGAAAATACAAACATTATATTTCTTTTTAAAGTACGAAACTTTTTGAAGCAGGTTTTGCATTTTTTCTTTTTTTTCGTTCCATTTCTATAAGTTATATCTCAGTTTGTGACTGAAGTGACAACAATTAATAACGTTATTATTTGTGATGCTTAATTAATTTTAATATATTATAGTTCAATTAATTTTCACTAGTAAAATTTGATCAGTGCTTAAAAGTAAGAGGATTTAAGATATTTTACTTAGTGAGTTTTTACTTTGAAACGTAAATTACACTAAAAAAAAATGAAAATTGTGAAATAGGCTTTGATTCGAATTTTTCGTTTACTTTTGTGAGAAATACAATGGGGAAAGACAAACTTTCAGCATTAGCAATACTCTGATTAGAGAAAGAGTTTATCATGAACATTTATGATTTCAATCGCAAAGTTATTGACAAGTTCGCTCATTCCAAAGAACGGAGAGCTGATTTTCTTTTTAAATAATCAAAATGGCTGTGCAAAAAAGACTTATTTTATGCTTATATATATAGGTAAGTAACAAAAACTACAACTTGAATAGTTTACAATAGTATATATATATAAATATATAATATATATATTATTATATAATATATATATATATATATATACTATATATATATAGTATATATATTATATATATATATATATTATAAATATAATATATTTATATATTATATATATATTAATATATATATTATTATATATTATATATATATATATATATATATAATATTATATATATATATATATATATATATATATATATATATATATATATATAGTATACTAGAGTTGGTGTAGGTAGAGATGGTATCGAGTGAAAAGTAATGATTGATTTTGTGTTGGTGAAGAAGGAGGATGTTGAAGTTATGTGTTGGAATGTTAAATCAGTTTAGGGGTTTGAGGAATGGGGATTATGGATCATTAGTTGTTCTTATGTAAAAATTAAGTTAGTGGGGTGGGGGCTTGGATGGAGAGGAAGGTGATACGAAAGGAAGTAGGTAGAAAATTAAGAGTGAAAGAAGTTTAAGTGAACAAGGTAATAAAGGATAAGTATGTAAGAGCGCTCGCTAGTAAATAGGTTGAATGTGACAAGTTGATACGGAACAAATCTGGGGGCAAATGGAGGGAAGCAATTGTAGTAGTGCAAAGGAAGTATGTGGATACTGTGCTAAAGCTAGGAAGTAAGAATGTTAAAGTGAGGTGGTGGAAGGAAGAGGTGATGAAAGCGGTTTAAGGGTAAAAAAGAAGCGTGGATTTGAATGAACTGTAAAAGCAAATGATGAAGACTCAAAAAGAAAGATGCTTGGAATTATATTAAGGAGGAAAAAAGAAATACTAAAAGGTGTATGCCGTAGGAGAAAACAAGAGGTAAATGAACAGTTTTGGAAAGGAGGATGATGGGGACTTACAAGGGAATTAGGAAATAGCAAGCTCTTCTGGAAGGGAAAGCGTGAAAGGTTATAAGAAATGAGAATAAGGGGAAATCTGCTTAGAAAGAATAATGAATAGGCAATCGGTGTGGCTTTTGTACTGATGGAAAAGTAGGTGGGTGTGAGAAGGAGGAGTGTGGACAGAACAACTTTCGAGAATCTGCACAATATTAACAGTAAGGAAGGGTTGATAGTGAATGTGTGTGGGTTTTGACGGTGCAAAGAAGGAATAGGTATTTTGGGGATGAGGTTATTATAAAGGAGGAAGGTAATGGGTAGAGTGAAAAAAGTTGAAGAATGGTAAAATCACAAACTGGTATAAGAATGAAAATTAATACTGGTGCAAAGATGATCAAAGAACGGAAGGCGAAAGATGGTGATTGCATTTATTTGGATTGGAAGTTGTGTAATAAGCGTTTAAGAGGGTATAGTTTTCCAAAGGGGATGGAGGAGAAGCGGTAATAGTACCCTTATATAAGGGTAAGGGAGAAAAGGGGAAACTGTAGAAATTAATAGGGGAATAAGTTTACTGAGTTTTGTAGGGAAGGTAAGATATATGCTTGGTATTTTGGTCGAAAGAGAGTGCGTCGAGTGACCTGAAGGACTGATTGGTGAAGAACAAGGTGGCGTTTAAGGAGGTGGTGAGGATGGTGTGGATCAAAATCTTTCATTGAAAAAAATACAAATGATTGAGAAAATTGAGGGAGAAGAAGAATAAATTGTAATTTTTTAGGTTTTATGGATTTGCAACAGGCGATATTAGAGGTTAAATAGGGGAAGGCGTTATGGCAGGTGTTGTGATACCAATGGTTTGGTGGTAGGCTTCTGATTGGAATCAAAAGTAAATGTATGACGATAGTGAAGCGTGTGTCAGCAATAAATGGTGTCAATGGTGATTGGTTTAGGATTTATAGCGGAGTAAGACAGGGTGTGTTATGTCTCTTGGTTATTCAATTGTATATGGAGGGGTTATGAAGAATTTGAGGTGGGGATGGCCAGGAAATGGTGTTAGAATTGTGGAGAGTGGAGTTGAGTGGAGGGTGCCCTACCTATTATTGGGATGATGGTCTGTGTGGCGAATTCTAAGAGAGTTTGAGAGGTTGGCTAAGAGAGATTTGGCAGGGTGTGTAAAAGGAGGGCTTTGAAGGTAAGCGTGGATAAGAGTAAGGGTTATGGTTTTGTGAAGTGAAGGTTATGGTTGTGAGTGTGGAAGTTATGTTAGATGGGTGAGCAGCTAAGAACCAAGTGTCTGAGTTTAAAATATTTTGGGAACTATTGGCGGATGATGCAGATTGCAGAGTGTAGTAGGAAAGGGAAAGTTGTGGAATGGCATGAATGGCAGGAAGGTGGCAATTAAATCGTTGGTGAATGCAAAGGGACCTAAGTCTTGAGTGTGCTAGGTCCTTACATGAGGGTATGTTGTTACCCTGTTAATGTATAGTAGTGTGAGACTATGCGTTCTGAATAAGAAGTATAGATCTAAAGTTCAAAATGTGGTTCAGAATGGACAATTCTCTTAGGGGGTGGTGGCTAGGGTGGGTGAGACGAATTGAAATAAAGATAGGAATGAACGTATTAGAGAGTGGTGTGGTGTGAAGAAAGGGGTAATGAGAGAATAAATGAAAGTATGTTGAGATGGTTTGGTCATGTGGAAAGGAATGAATGAGGTCGGTTTGGTTATCGCGGATGTATAGTGGGTGAGTGTGTTGGGAACCGAACCGGCTGGGAGACCGAAGGAGAAAGTGGATTGAGTCGGTGAACGAATGTCGTGGAAGGAAGAGAAATGTGATTTGGGGCAGAGGCGAAGAAATAAAGGGTGCATGGATAGGAGAGAAGGCGGGGTTTTGTAATGGGGGCATGGTTGTGGCCACCTGGGCCAAGGGATTGAACCCTTACATTGAACGATTTACCATAGTGGGGTCCCGTCGCTGTCCCCAAATGATTGCTCTAGGAGGGTGTTTTCTGTCTGTGACGCGAGCTCTCACTAAAATTAATGGTAGCTAGAGGGGGCTGGTAAGGTCTGGGCTTTCTTTTCGACGTTTGTCATGTTTTCCTACTGCTTTCTTTTCCGATGCTTGTACAACACCTTACCCCAATCTTGGGCGCAAAGAGGAAGGTGAAAAGAAAGAAAAGATATTATATATATATTATAATATATATTATTATATATACTATATATATTATATATATATATATATATATTATATATATTATATATATATATATTATTACCGGTATAATATTATATTATATATATATAATATATTATATATATTATAATATTATATATATATTATATATATAATATATTATATATATATATATTATATATATTATATAATATATTAATATATATTATATTATATATATATATATATTGTGTGAGTCAAATGTCAGATGAAACCACCTATAAATTGTACCACGAGCTGTCACGGACACGAACCATAGCCCACATGTACCACGGCAATAGCCCATTCAGTAGGAAAATTTTTCTCTCGGTTAGTTGCTTTACCCTAGGATACGGAAAAGGTATCGACCGATACCTACACACTCAGCGAACTCTGACGGGCGCGTACCGTTGAAGCTACGGAAGACGGCAAAAATCTGTTAAATATTATAAAAGAAACAGAGGAGAAAACTTCTCATTCAAGATTTTATAGGAACATAAATTAAAGAGATATTGACTACTCGATGCGATATATCGAGTAAAGTAAAATGATG